>OOFE01015760.1:4346-17689 GCA_900323365.1 Monocentris japonica
AGGCCTAGATAGAAAAAGAGGCTGCGCGGTCAGTGAACCTCACCAGTACGTGTGCGGCCCTGAAGAGGTAGCTGAAGGGGTAGTAGAGCAGGTTGATGAAGGAGGCGGCGTACAAGTCAGCGTAGCGCATCACCTGGGAGGCAAACAGCGTCTGTCTGGATCCGCTGCGAAACAGGCTTCCCATCATGCCGTAGCACATGTCCATGTCATGGGTCACTTTCTGGCAGAGGCGGAGAGATGGATGAGGACACACGAGGTGATTTTAGCTTCAAGTTATATGTGATATATGGGGCAGATATTGGCTTGTTATTGCACATCAGATCTGTCAGTGTCGTCACTGACGTTTGATTGATTAGATATTTCTTGTAGAATTGATCAATACTACACTGGTTGTCTATGTGAAGCCCTTAACCTGAATTAATAATGTTATTATGATACAAAACATAAAATACCGAATACAGGCAAAACAAATACTGGCAGCTTCAATCATTACTGGCATTCAAAAACCCGTTTCGGTTGAACCCTAATTTTAGTCCTTTTTTTGGGAGAGAGAAAAGGAATTTGTGTGTGTGCGTAAAGAAATTGTACCTTAATCCTTCTCTGCAGTGAGCTGATATCTGGCCTCTCATTGCTGCTGCTGTCCAGATGCCTGAGGACAAAAGAGAACTGTATTGGAGTCTGGCTGAGTCCTGGTCTATTGATATGTGGCTTTCCTCATCAATTGGAGGGAGATAAGGAGGAAAAGAGTTTTTCTTTTTTTCCCCTAAAATATGTATTCAATGAAAACATTTGTGCAAGAAAAAGGGTCTAAAACGATTGTAGGAGCTATAAATGAAATCTTGAAGAAATACCACTAGCTATGTTTGTCAAACAGCTCAACACCAAGTAAACAGAATTTATCCAATAGTTTCATCACTGATAATCAATATTTCTATGTGGTTAAAGTCTGAGCTGGTGTCCGTGTCTACAGGAGTGGGGAACTCACTTGTAGAGCTCTGCTAAGAAGCAATCCAGAGACTGAAGTTCCTCAAATATGGCTAGAAAAACAAACAAAACACTGATTACCACAGATTATCCTGACCTTTTTCTGTAGTTCAATCAATTGAACATTTAAGAGGCTGCCCATATAATGTATATGTGTGTGTGTGTGTGTGTGTGTAGACGCGTGTCCGGCCTCACAGCTCTTATCAGTCCAGACGTGGAGCTCCTGGGCCAGCTCCGGTATGACCAGGAAGGTCCTCCAGCCTTGGCGCTTCTTGGATTTGAGAATGTCGCCGAAAATGTGGTCCCCGATGTAGACGATGTCCTTTCCCTTGGCCCCCAGCAAGTCGCAAACAATGTCAGAGGAACCTGGGGAGAAGAAGTATGCCATTTTGAACATGTAATGTTTGATGAAAGGTACAATGAGCAAAGTTTTTGCTGATTTGTGTAGGAGGAGATTAGGGTTCTAGATTTCGTAATGCCCCTTTAGATAGAGGAACTGGGTAGTTGGCATGAGCTGCGATAGCCAAGACGTCACAATACTGGACACGCTGTTTGATTGACGAGTGATCTCAACGTTAGGCATGTGAGGCCCCAGTAAAGTTAGTGCAGATGAGCGTGGCATTCCTACTGGCCTGCAGTAAATCCTTTAGGACCGTAACCTTCTATGAACATGCAAGCTTTTGCGTTACAATGACACCAACGCTGTCAACGCTTCCGTTTTACGAGTTCTTTTATGAGTCGGGGCATCGCGTCGTTATCATTTCTGACATCTGAGCGTTGGTTCTTTCAACCTTTGTTAATCTATTTAACTGTTGTAACTCTTGGGGTTCATTTTGGAACATGTGGAACAGGGCAAACTGACAAGCAACAGTTGTGGCTTATTTATTAGAAAAGGTTTGGTGTTCGGTTTCAAGCTATGACTCATTGCATGGTGGCTTCTAGTGGTGTTCAGCTGACATAATGTCATCACAGTAATGACAGGGTTCCCACTGTGGCCCGGATGTTAAATTCCATGAATTTTCCATGACTTTCCATGACTAAGTTGGAGAGCTTCCATATCCTAAACATTTTATTCCCTCCTAGTTTGTTAATGTTGTTTTTCTTAAGGGGTGAGTCTGGTTTCCACTACAGCAGGACTGAAAACCACCATCTCATGCAATGAATGTGAGAACTAAGTTGTAAAATACATTCTGCTATATTCCTGTAAAGTGACCACTTTGTAAAATCCCCTAATATTCCCTAACTTCCCCAGAGAATTGATCAAATTCCCTGACTTTCCTGGTCTGGAACACACATTCCACAATATTCCTGAAATTCCGTGACCAGTGGAACCCCTGCAATGATTTCCTCATTCTCTGGGTTGTGTATTAAACCCTTCAAATAAAGAAACATATAAGTCTGTTTTGCTTTAATATGACTCAAATCTTTACCTCCGGAGTACACGATACCATGCTGGAGAGGTCCAGTATACGTGCCAATCTTCAGCCGACCTGTGGTCTGAAATAGACCATACAGTGTCAAGACTATCAGGAGTCATACACTCATTAACACACAGAGCTGAAATGTGTATCCAATTTCAACTGATAATGCAACTGCAATACTGTTTATCCTTACAACACCCAAAATCAATGGAAGAAGCAGTAAGAATGAATGGCGTCTAGCTGACACTCACAGTGTCGACCTGCCGCAGCACTGTTCCTTCTCCGAAGAAAACGGGTTTGCGGGCGTCCACGAGAATCAAGTCAAAGTAGGACTTCCAGGGCCTGTGGGGAGTCCCCGCCTGCAGTACATTCATACATCAGCATCATTAGGTTTGAAGTGTCTTCATCAGTGGAGTGGTAAATAAAAATAAACTTGTAATATAAACTAAAAAAAAAGCACTTATTTCTGCTTTTTCCTCTTTTAAAAAGACCCTATCCTCCTGTAACGTACATCACTTCCATTAGATCTAAGATTTTTTTAAAGATTTAAGTCATCTTAAAAAGGCGTTAAACTCTATTCCTGCAAATGAAAATGTGGGTACGCTGAGTTTCAGTGGGTTTACCTTACACTGCATCCACGTGTGTAATTACTTAGAATGCATTCATCGCTTGCTTGATTAACACATAAGCTAGAAGACACTCGGAGATCTGCTACACCCAAAGACATCATTCCGATCGCTTGCTTTTTAAGTGGAATTGATTTCTTGACCCTGCAAACACGCACTGAGGATTTGGAATGTCCGCTAGTTTCATACTTATGGCTAAAAAAAAAACGATCATCATCTAATGGCGGAAAACCCAGATCGCCAAAATCGGATCACATCTGTTGATAAAATTTTGAGTGATCCTGCTGACCGACAGACAAACGAAGTAACAGGGGCAAGAACGTAACCTCCTTGCTGGACGTAATAAGGTTTGTTTTCGTTACATATATGCCTTTTAATTTCACTTTTCTGTACTTTCCTTCAAATAACGGCGTCCGCATTACCTTTGGGCCGTGAGGAAAGTCAAACAGGTAGGTCATGATTTTCTGAAAGAAGAGAGGACAAAGGAAGTTATTATCATTTACGTTTACTTGACGTGCTGGTCCACAGCAACGTAGGAAAATGGCAAATCAACTCACTCATCAGCCTCAGCTAACATAAAATCGCAAATTATGAGCCATTCTACAGAAGCTATAAGAACCGAAAGTTAATTTGAAAGAGTACATTTGTCTAAATCTAAACTGCAGATTAAAGGGCCATCTTTTACTATGGGTAAAGCTATTCAGCTCACCTCTGTGTATTTGTAGTCGCTGTTAGTTGCCAGGAAGACTTTGGCTACTTCGTTCATACGACTGAGGAGGAGAGGAAGCTTTGGCTTGGTGGAGGAAAGACAGACAAAGTCAACAATTTGCAGAAAGATAGCGAAAGGAGCGAGACCGAGCTACAATTCATCTTTTTATGCTATGACTCGTCTACACCAGAAAAAGAGAACTAACGGTTCACTTACATCCTTTACCACATATTTCTCCAGGTTTTCAACTGTCTTTTCTTTTAAGGTTCCCTACGGGGGAAAAAACAAGCGCAGAAATTAGGACTCCTGCATGAAGCGTTGACTCCGGGAAATGGCTTTAAAGCTGGTTGGAAGGAGGTTTAATGGAGGGGGGGAAAAAAGTGATTTTACCTTAAAATGAACCCAGTCAACGGCGTCGCGGACATCCTGGAACATGCTCTTGTAGGACATGAAGAGGTCGCCATCCTTGAAGCCCATCTCACAACTACAGAGAAAGTAAAGAAAAAAATAACATCTGAATAAAACGCCAATATCGGCAGTTTGTAGTTGTATTTGTACTTGTGTTGCTGTGGTCCCTGCTACTGACACTCTATACTCATTGGCCCACTGTCTGCAACATCAGTCGGTACAATAAAGATATTACTGTATACTTTTCTGAAGGAGATCAGACTACCTTGAGTATCTAGTGCAGTTCCTGAAGAAATCAACCAGGCAAGCAAAGAGGTAGGTTTCTGAGGAAGAAGAAAAAAAAACAAAAGGCTACAAATCAGTAAGAGTGACGACTAATATGTTCAAAGATGTGACAATGACGTCCTTCTTGAGAGGATTATCAGCAAGGTAGTCCTGCTGTGTTACCGGAAGAGCTGGGAAACACTGGGAAAAATCTGTATGGTACGGATGAATATCGGAGGAGAGAGAGAGAAGAGAATCATAATGGTGTATGGTAGAGTGGTTGTGTTTTTACCAGGGAGGTTGAAGAGTGTGTTGAGGATGTAGAAGCGTTCTGTGTCTCCACGTTGGATGAACTTGTTGGGGTACATCTCCCTGATCTCAGGCCTGTGCAGAGCGAGTATGGACGCATACGGGAGGCACACAGGAAGTAAGGCAACATTAAAAAGGGATATTTCGGATTTTTAAGTAGAAAAGCAATCCTGACTCAGCGGGAGAAGTAGAGCTCACCCCCTCATGAAGTTGAACCCGTGTGCACAGACCAGGATGTTCCCGTAGGCATCCACTTTGAGCAGGTTGCCGTACATCGTGTCAAACACCAGACCTCTGAAGACGAACACACGGAGAGGTGTGTTAAAAGAGAGCGGGAGAAAGAAGACGCCATCTGCATCTAGCGGCTACGGGGCTGTGAGAGAATTTGGTGAAGTCCTTCTAGTATTACGCTTGTGATAATAAGGGTTGCTGTCCTTTCTTGGAGCAGCCGCGGACTCTGTAGACTAACCTGGTGGGGAAGGCGGGGTCGTAGACAAAGTTGAGCAGTTCCTGTGGGTATCCGATGGACACCAGGCGCTCCACGGTCAGGTCGAAGCCCAGCGACTCGTACTCGGGAGACTTATACACTGGGACAGGCAGGGATACAAGTTCATGTTCGCAACACACACACAGTTACATGCCTGAGAGAGGCAGGTGCAATATGTCAACGTCAAATCAATTCACTAGACATCTTGGTATAACTACCATAAACAAATGAGACCATGTTTGAGACGATTGGTAGCGTCTATTTTTATATTATTTGTTAGTGCTAGGGTTTCTCAAAATTAAGACTACATTTCCCATAAACGCTCCTGTCCCCCCTGGTGTCTTTGTCTTCACTGAAGAGCATCAACATGTTGGAAGTGATTTCTCCATCTTCCTTTCTCTCCTTCCGCCATCTGCCATCGCCAGAAACTCTTTAGCTTTAGCTCAGTTAGCGCTGGAAGAACAGCGCCCTCTTCCTGTTTTGTGCCATAAAGCAATCCAGCAGATTTCCCTCCAAACCGACCCGGTGGCACACAACGTAAAATGCAGTGTAGAGGCTGCCAATCCTCTTGGCAATGGTCTTGTTTGTTTACAGCAATTACACTACTGTTGTAATGACTTATCAATGTTAAAATGCTACACATAGCACCTTTAAAAAAAAAAAAAAAAGAGATGGGTGATAAGTCGGAGAAGAGTAGGCACTCTGGTTTGCTCAGTGCACATTTTTTTTAAGACCTGCAATTAAGATTTGGCTGCAATGGATGGCATTTGTGACTTTTGAAGGCCTTGACTTTAGAGAATTCAATTTAAGACATTTTGAGACTTTTATGGACCTGCAGACACCATGTCACCACTTTCCAACCAATGCTCCAGTGTTTTGATTTTGTTTTTTCTTTCATCACAACAAAATTAAACAGGAATAGTTTGTGTTGTATCCTGAAGACTGGAACTATAACTGGGACTTAAAAACTAGTAACCAACACCACTGCTACAAAAACTGATATGGAAAACTTTGCCATGCAGCATCTGAAACGCTAATAAAAATACTGGAGAGCCAGTCCGCTATGCCTACATGGCCTAGATACTACGAAGTCAGATATGACTTGTACTGGTTGGCATGTCAAACCCTCCGGTTTAGCTCCTGGCCCACACACAACTCATTCACACCAGGCTTAGACTGACATATGGGGCCAATATTGACCTTTTCTTAAAAATCAGATATCAGCCAGTGTTGTCCACCTCTGATATGATGCAGTTTGATTGGTAATATATTTATTGTAGAATTGATCAATACTACACTGGTTGACTATGGGAAGACCTTAACCTTGTTATTAATCTGCTGGGTTACATTGGAGACGTGGTCTAAATGTTGTTTCAGAGGCTTTTCCACCCTGACAACAATAAAATTCTGGTGACAACACTGAATACGTCATTTTGGGGCTGTGAAATGGTCAGATTTAAACGGTATTGGCACAAAATATCAGCTCCTGGCTGCTTCAATCCCCAAACACCATTATCGGCTTTCACAAACCCATATCGGTTTAACCCTAGTTCGTACCCCAGCCCCCTTCTCCCAGCCCTTCACCCCGGTGTGTGGAATTACTGTCTGTCTGCTTGTAGGCCAGGCAGATCCCTATAAACAGCTGGATGTGAGCAGCTTGGATTACCCTAGGGTGCTACAGTAATCACGGCAGTAGAGAGACGCTACAACAGAAAGGGTGTGTGAGGGCGTAAATGTATGTGAAGAAAGAAGGAGTCAAGTAGACTGAAAAGGAAAACTGGTCAAACTTAGACGATATGTAACTGTGTAAGAGTATCCTAGTGAGCAAATGATGACAATAAAGTCTTTGCACTAGAGCCTGATAGGGTCAAGTCAAGACAAATTTCTAAATGTAGAGCTATATTATTAGCTATCGTGGGTTTGGGCTTACAAAATGCTACACATTTTGGGCTGTTGGGCTGTCATGCAGTTAGCGAGTCTGCACATACCTGCCAGAGTGTAATCCATATCAAAACCAAAACACTTGATCTTCTCCATGGCCAAGCTTCTGTTGACAAAAACTCTGGGAAGGGAGAACAATGTACAGTCAAAAGATGTGTGACAGCAGGCAGCCAAAGTGAAATGCTGCAAAACAGAAACTGAAAATGGCAACATGATAGCTTTTATTTTGTATTCTTGCACTTCTTACAAAAAAACTTTGAATTGGTGATGAATAGCTGACAATATAGCCCATTGTAACAGCAAGTTGAAAGTTAAAAATCAGTGTTACATCAATTTGGTTTAGCAACACTTCCTGAAAGGTCAAGGTTTAATGCAAGGCAAGCTATTTTTTAGCAAACTACCAGGAGTCACTCATAAAGATGAAACAACCACAACAGCAACGGGCATGCAACTCTACTGGCTATATTGACTGATCGGAGCATCTGAACTGAAAACTTCTCAGCCCTGTCAACGTCTCTCTACAGTCTCTTGTCAAAAGGTTACCTCAGTTTTAGGTTATTATTCTTCAGCTGACACTAGAGTGTCATGTGAGCGGTTTTTGGCTTGTTACCATTGTTAGCATTCCTCAATGAAAGCAAGAGTTGTTACTGGTCACCAGCGACTCAAAATTAAAACATCATCAAGGTATCCCTTTAACAAAATCAAAAAAAAAATGTAATTAAATTTAATTAAAAATCAACATATTTAAGACCTGAAATTGTATGTGAAACTCAAAAGCAAAGTGGAATCTAGATAATTCAACTTAAAACATTCTGAGATGTTTTAAGGACCTGCATACAGACTCTGCTGATGTTAATGTCACGTTTCAACTTTCATCAGAACTATTTTTTTCACAGCAAATCTTTGCTGCCCTCAACACATCAGATAAACAGTAGAAACTGATACTGCCGGGGTGGCCCGGGAAAACAAAAATGCATTCTCAACTACTACATACAAGTCAAGAAAGCAATTTGTCACTGGCTCCTCCCTGGTTCTCCTACAACACTGTCTCCTTTGACGCAGAATGAGAGATTATACAATCTAAATGTATGATCTGCTCTGACCCAGCACTGGCCTGAAGTTTCTATTCAGATGGTGTGAGGGATGGCATCGGACTGATGGCGATGGATGTGGATTACTGACAGGAAAGGTGGGGGGAAAAAAACAAAAAAAAAGATGCGGGAACAAGAAGGGCTCACACCAAGAAATCACGATGACCCCCAACTGCTACTTTCACAGGGAGCCAACCCAACTCACACTTAGTATCAGTATGGATGAAGTTCTGTGGGAGTTGGATGGAGAATCAATTCACATCATGGACATCAAAACGGAGGGGTAATTTTAGTCAGTGGTCGCAGTTTTTTTCCAACAACAAAAGGACGGCATACCTCATTGCAGGATGGTTTTGAGCCAGATCCCTTGGAAAGCTTTGCAATAGAGAATACATGTGCGGTGATGACAGTGTTACCGGTGAAGTCGAGGCTGCTGGTCTTGCCTGCTCTATCTGCTAATGTCTAGCAAATAGCCTGTATGCTCTATTTCAATAGGCTGCCAACCACAAAACAGTAGTAGTATGAATACAAGAGTTACCGGAGTTACCAGATTCTGCCGTTCCCAAGATGTGCACAAAGTCTGCTCCATTAGCTTGTAATGAACTGCCTCTATTATCTATTGATTTTTTTGTCTCCCTGTATATATTGCGCAAACATCACAAAAATCAACACAAACGAGTCTGACATGTAAACACAGATGGAGGGACTGGGGCGAAGGTTACGCCTGGCATTTCAATGCCTTTTTTGAGATTCGATTCCATGAGTTCGGATCGCTGTCAACCCACACCTGGCCTGAAAATTACTTGCGTCCAACAGCATAATATGAGCCTGACAGCTTTCAGATCTGGTTTTGAATTTTTTTTTTGTGAATCCAGAACGTCGCATTGAAACAACAAGCGTAACCACGTGAGGAGCGCGAGAGCGACCGGTGCACATCTGTGGCTTTGGCGCTACCGTTTCTCATAGCCTGCCCGATGCGTACCTGTGGTGAGCCTCGCGTCTGTACTTCTTCATTGCCACACCGTCCATGTTGGCTGGGAGGTCGGCGTAGTTCTGTAAGCGGTCGCTCCACGAAGTCGTCATCTTGAACCGTTAAAAATGTTTCTGTGAGGAAAAAAAGCACTGTTGATTTAACTGAGGTGAAAGCAATGTGAATACTCTCTGAAACACACTAGGTTATGTGACTCATTGGAGTCATTTAACCACGTAAGAAGTGCCCCCCTTTTTCTGACCACTAGGGTAAAATGGGTAAAATGGGTAAAATGGGTAAAATGGGTAAAATGGGTAAAATGACGTACCCAAAATAAAATGGTTACTGCTCTTGAACCCTTTCAACTACATGCATAATCATGGTCTCTCCTGAAAGATAACACCTTGTAGTTTGTTCTCCAGGTGTCAGAATTACTGTAAGTATTACTGAAGCAAATCTACAGAAGCTTATCCTTGCCTAAAAAAAAAAAAAAAAACAACCTTATTTTAGTATAAATATCTCCCTGTGGTTGTTATGTATGTATGTATGTATGTATGTACCCAGACATTCAATGGATCTCTAGCCATAAATCTAATCTAATCCTGGTTGAAAGTGTGGAATAATGGCACCAAAAATGAGCATTTGCACTATGATTGTCTAAGACTATGTCAGGCAGATTTTGGAGACTCCAAAAGACACTAAGGTGCCAAATGATATTATGGGACTTTAAGTAGTACAAGACCATATTGTTTTGTATATTTCAATACAACACCAAATACTCGTAAAAAAACTGTTATCCATTTTTGTCATCTTAACCTCTCCAAGTATCCTAACCTCCTAAGCTACTAGCTAAAGTTGTTTACCTCTGTTATGCCAGAGATGCAAAGCCAGCCCTTTCATGGCACCATAACAAACTATACATCACTGGAATCTTCATTTCATTGGCTACAAAGCCTGTCAGTCGTCAATAAACTTGGCTCCATTTAGCTGGCTGTGTACCGGATTGAAGCTACATAGACCATGTTTATTTGTCGTCAGCATCAGTGGCGCAGGTTGGATATACTGAGGGACTGTTTGGCAAATACTGATCAGAGAATCATGGGGCTGGTCTCATTCTCTTCCAAAGATCATGATTCTACACAAAGAGACCACACTCCCATAGGTAAAGACTCACAAGACACAGGCAAACAAGAAACGCCAGAGCTCTGGAAAAACTATTCGTCAGAAATTATTGGAGATGGACCTTTATCATCATTTTTCCAAATGTTGGAACATTTGTGGGACTACAAACTCATACTAGTTAGTTACATTGGACCAATTTTACCTTGTCTTCAGAGTGCTAGAATAAACAAAATGTAAGGAGTCACCATTGTGACTTTGCCTGTTTTCTTAGCACTCCTGCTACAAGAGGGGATTGTTTTTGCTGTAAGATAGGTAGCAAAAAATGTTTTACATACTAAGAATCGTGAGATTTCACACTTTCAGGTGGTGGCATTGCATGGTCAATTTGATTTAAAATTTCACTGTACAAAACACTCTACAAAACGTGATGAGGGTGAAAAAGGCAGCTTGTGTCCCAGGGCTGACCCCGTGCTTCTTAAGTGGTCAAATGCTTGACAGGTTACTGTACTCGTTTATTGAGAAATAAAATTAGCAGGAAGGAGAAGGTATTGTTCAGTTGACTGCAGCTTTTCAGATGATGAGGCAATATCCTGACCATGTGAGTCTCTGAATTTCACAAGCATCTTAAGAGGACCTACATCAACTACTACAGCGCAATTAGTGAAGAGAAACGGCGCACATCAGTGAACTAGTAATGTTAACGTTAGTAGGCCAGTACCACACGCTAGTAAAGACTTCTATCTCGTAACGTTGAGCACAAATCAACCGAAGTACGTTACAAATGTAAACTACAAAGTTGTTTCAACATGTTTTCATAAAAAAACGGCATATGAAATAAAAATTGATGCAAAGGGAATTGTGTTTACTGTTCACGGTGTGCCCTGCTATATACTGCTGTGACGTCAGGTGTGTTTATATCGGCGAACTTGGACCAATTGGATCTTGCCTGAGTTTCCGACTGGGAATTCCGAGTTGAATGACTTTTTCTATTGCACTTTTCCGTGTCGAGTTCCGAGTACAATGGATGCAGCATTATTTCAATAAAATTCCAACTTTTTATAATTGGTTCCGCCTGTAATTCCCACAATCTTCTTTGAGATTTTATTAAATTAAGTGCTGCCCGCTGGAGCACTTGCATGCCGGGTTTACCAGTAGATCCCAGTGATTCATAAAGTCTTAAATCGTGTTATGCCAGTTAGGTACATTTGTCGAAGTTGAAATTGTATCGAAATAAGCGCTGCTTGGTGGGTTATATGTTCGCCGAATCTACTAATGGAGCTTAACGATTCAAAAGATCTTCAATTATGTGTCTCGAGGTGTGTGCCTTTGCCGATAAGGAAGAGCGCATTAAATTGTCAGATTTCTGAATAGCGTATCGTTCTACCCAGACATGGAAAGAAACGTATCCGTATTACGGGCTAAGCTAAAGTTAGCTCATTAGTCTCCTGGTGTTGTTGGTCTGTAAAGAGTGATTTTAGATCACCACAACAGTTACCGGCTGACTGTTAGTGAGCTAAAAGTGACGGACTACTTCACAAACGGGTTTACGAAGCTAGCATTACCATCTATGCGACAGTTGTCAGCATTAACACTAGAGCCAGCGCACCGCGACTGTCAGACAGCTGTAGCGGAATTAGCCAGCTAGCAAGCCCAGTTGCTAAGTAAGCTATGTTAACTTCATGAAACGTCTTTTAATAAACAAACAAATGCTAGCAGTGAGCTGTAGCCAACTGTCTAGATGCTACAAATAGTCGTTTAAAGAAGCACAAGCTGTCAGCAAACCAAGGACAAGAATACTACTCACCCTCTTTATCTAGTCGGTGGTGATGACTTACTTCACGGAGCATGCGCAGTAGTGGCTGCTTCAGCTCCAATGCTGTCTCCAAGTACTGTTGTAATATTGTAAATATTGCAATTACGCGGTTAGCGCGCTTGAACGACCCAACAAAGTGGTGATCACGACTGGGGAACGCTGGGGAATTTTCAATGATAGCAAAGTTTACGGGTATCAGTTCAATAAACCCTAAAGTCCCTGCATCTAATATCATTTTCCACCAAAACTTCCATACCTGCTCAATTTCTAGGGACAAGATAGTTAGATAGATACTTTATTGATCGTTGGAAGTGGATTAATGACTGATGACTTCATTTTTTTTAAATATTATTTGTTTGGTCAATGTTATAAATTATTAGTCACCAAACTATCAGCTAAGAGGGATATTCAGGGTATTAGTCCTGAACGCTAACAAATTAATTAAAACAGCAATTTTCTTCACTTCATTCTGTCACTGCAGCATAAGTAGGTAGCCACTTGATTTCTAAAATAAATTAAAGTAACCAAAGACAATATATTGGACTGATGTTACTAGAATCCAGGGCTTAAAATTAATACACACTAAAAAATGCCCATCTTAACAAGTCATTTAGTGTCACATTCACTCTTCAAATCTTATTTTTCTTAAAACAAAAAGAGAAATGAGATGGAAGGATATTTTTGCAGTGGAGGCACCAGCCACTGAAGGTTTACGGGTGTTGAGTAAATTTCATGACCCTTGGGCCCTTGAAACCTGTTCAGAATAGATTTTGGGCAACTTGACAGTGAATGTCTTGTCATTCTTTCGAAATATATTTTGGGTGAACAAAATATATTTTGGATCTACTTGTAGATTTATGGAAAGCTGTCTACATTTCTTTATTATTTATGTATTTAACATTCGTATTGTTGTTATTGTTACTACTAGTAGTATTGTTATTGTCTTTATTATTATTTTTAGTCTTATTATTGTTGTAGTTTTTTTGCAGTATGGGTGCGCACTCACTGGATTTTTATGAAGAATTGAGTCTCCATCTGCTGGTATTAATAATAAATGCATGGCAGGTGCATAGAGAGAGCTACTTGGTGGCATGTCCGTTACCAATGTGTTGCCAGTGTGCTGAAAAAATAAAATGTTATGCAAACAAAAAAGAGAAACGCACAGGGATATTAACCCGTTGTCCGCATTACTTTGACG
>OOFE01015761.1:2989-14511 GCA_900323365.1 Monocentris japonica
CTTGTCGTTAATGTGGATATTGCAAGAGGTTCCAGTCAAGGGAAAGGATTTTGAAGGCTCAGTACTTGAGTCCTGTCTCCAGACCACTTTTCTGACGTCTTGACACTTATTTTGACTTGGAATTGTCTTGAAATTAAAAAAAAAAAAATCTGTAATTTTATTGATGTTCAGTTTATTTTCCGCAGCACAATGTAAGGGATTTAAACCTAGCCTATGTAATGGTCCTCCATGCATTGATTCGTGAAAATCCTATGTATTGATTGGTTGGATGTTGAAGGGTAAAGTACAGAGCTCCTGCAGATAGACCTGCATCTCTGTTGATCCTTAAGAAACTCCTTGAGCATTAGGTTTACATTTGGAAAGACAGGTACAGTGTTTATTGTTTGTTTTGGTCTCAGTCTTGACTTGGTCTCAACCTTGACGGGACCTGGTCTTGCTCTTGACCTGGTCTCGGTCTTGACTTGGTCTAGGTCTCAACCTGGTCTCAGTCTTGATGGGACCCTGTCTCAGTGTTGACTTGGTCTCGGTCTTGACTTGGTCTTGACCTCCATGGGACCCGGTCTCGGTCTTGACTTGGTCTCAACCTCGACGGGACCTGGTAATTGGAATTGAGTTGGACTCGACTAAGCCCTGGCCTGGACTACAGCCCTGATCATCGTGACTCAGGACTTTCTCTTTGTAGCCAAACAGAAAAAAAATGCTACACACATTCCAGGCCTTGAAAACAAGGTGCTGGACAGGAGCAAACTCAACATTGCGAAATGTAATTGCCTCCACAATTATTTCACGCTCCTGTAAGTGAGTCTAACTACATTTATATGATATCTGAAGAAGAGCCTTTTAGCTGGAAACATCACATTGTCACGTCAATAAAATCAGATTTGCTTCTGGGTGATGAAATCACCATGGTGACTATTTTCTTTGTCTTTTTTCTTTTCCAGTTTGCACTCGTCCAGCATCTTATGAGACCTCAGAACTTTTTGACAATGTGACAATGTGACATTTCAAGTAAAAATACCCTCACTCAGATGTCTGAGGAAGAGGAATTTGTTTTGAAATGTCACGTTGTGTATCTGTCAATAGATTTCGACTCGCCATGCAAACATGCAAGAAGATTGGAGGCGATTCTCTTGTTGCTTGTTCAGGTATTTGATCTTCTCTCTTTAGACTACTTTTGAAGTCTTTTGTTATATGAAAACTTCCTAACTCCCATTCTGGCGTTTTTTTTTTTAACTCAACATGACTCTTGTTTTGTGTACGTTTCAGCCCCTGGCAAAGTCGACCTTTTGATTATAGTGTTTCCTCCCATGAAATACATACTAGACCTGCATCAGAACATGATGCAATAAGCCATGAGCGGCAGTGGCTTACAGTGATGCCTCTTAGTTGTTCTTAAATCACTGCATTGACTGCATTGATGAACAACCATTGCATTCAAAAAAGACAACAATGCAAATAATAGAAATAAATCTTTTCTTTTTTTTGAAGGAGAGGACTAACTGCCTCCGGACGACACCGGAGAAGACATGCTGCAACCAACGCCACACGGAACTCCTTAACCCAGAATTCTTGCTGATTTTAACCCATAATGATATAATAATAACAATCTCCCTCTCAACAAGGTCTCAGAACCATTGCTGTGTCCTCATATGGAGAAACGAACACCCGACGACTTAACTTCACAACCAACAGTGCAATGTTTCTGAGGCCGGGCATTGGTGGGGAGATACGAACCCCGAAACACACCTAGAACAATCCTGAGCAACTTCCGACAAAGCAAAGGTAAAGGTTATTTAGCATGTAAAGCAGTGCTGGAAAACAAAAAACTGAGACAGAGGGAGAAGAAATGAGAGATGGTAAGATGGAGAGAGGAAACAGAGAGGGAATTTAAGCAGGAGAGGGTGAGAAAGGAAAAGAGGATGGGCGAGAGACAGAGCAAAGAGAAAGGGAAGGAAAAGGGGTCACAGGAGTGAAAGAACAGGAAAACAAAAATCAGGGAGAGGAACGAGGAAAAACGGGCAAAAGAGAAAGAAGAAAAACAGACGGGGGAAGAGAGCGAGAGAGAGAGACTTTAATAAAGAGATGAAGAGAGTGAGAAAACAGTAGAACAAGGGTGGGAGCGAATGGCAAAAGGGAAAAGAAAGGAAATGAGAGAGGGAAAAAAGAGGGGTAAAAGAGACAGTGAGGGGAAGCCAGAGGGAGGGAAGTGAAATGAGAAAGAAAAAAGGAAAAAGATGGAGAGAGGAGAGTGAAAAGTACAAAATAAAGAGTGGAGCGAGAGAACCGACAATTAGAGGGGAAAAAAGTGATGGGAAGGAAAGACAGGACGTTTTTAGAGCTCAGCGTGAGCCGGATGAAAGAGCCGGGATGATTAAGTCTGCGGTGAACTTACCTTCCCAACTTAACAAATCAGCTTGATGAGGAATGCAGGAGTGAAATGGAAAGTCTGATTCAGTTAGTATTAATGGCTCTAGTAGAAGTATTAGTTCTTGTACAGTACCTGAGCATTATTTTATTTATTTTTTTGTTCCTTTTACATCCGTTTCAGTCGATTAGATTGCAAATGGTCCGCAGGCTTTTATTGTGGCGGTTTCTATACCAAGGATATTCGTTAATACCCCATAAAAGGCAAAAATTAGTAGCAGTGTTCTTGTGCAGTTTATCAGTTTTAATGGATTCCATTGAGGGGCCATATGGCTTTTTTTCTGATGGTTTTCATGCCAATGATTTTTTTCATAACCCTGAAAAAAAAAGGCAAAAAAAATCAGGTTTGAGTCCCATTTGCCTTTATACAAGTCTTAATATTACTAGAAGTATACATTTTTGTACAGCGACTAGTAATTAATTTTTGTTCCTTTACATCAGTTTCAATGGATTACATTGCAGATCAGACTGATGACTCCGAGCGTGCCAAGAATCTTTTTTTTCTTGAATGATAAAGGCAGAAATCGGTCTTGATGAGAACTTCATGGGTCTTAGTAGAAGTGACTAGTACATTACAGTCATTTAGCAGACGGTTTTATCCAAAGCAACTTACAAGTTACAGTTTACACTACGTAGGGTTTGAACCCACGACTCTGAGAATCTCACGCTCTACCAACTGAGCTGTCCGGGCCACTATGTCTTGTATAGTAAGTTGTGATTCTGTGTTCCTTTTCTTTTCATCAGTTTTATAGTGGTTTATACTATACAGTCACATGGGTTGCTGACGTTTTCAGATGGAACGCGCAAAGAATATTTGCTAATAATCCCGAAAAGGCAGAGGTTAGGCCATGCTTCACATCAGAGTTTGCCTTTACTCAGGTCTTACTATCAGTAGAAGTAGTAATTCTTGTACAATACCTTGTATAGCAAGTAATAAGTCTTTTTGTTCCTTTACATCAGTTTCAGTGGATTAGATGGTTGTTTCCAGCATGCCAAAAATAATATAATAATAATAATAATTCATATTCTTGAAAAGGCAGAAGTGGAGGCCCAGATCAGAGTTTGCCTTTATACAAGCCTTTGTATTAAAGACTTAGGAGTTTGAAGTCTTCATTCTTATTCTTTGTTCCTCTACATCTGTTTTCATGGATTAGACTGGTGGTTCCCCACATGCCAAGGTCAAGTGAAAGTGAGTGAAATGGAAACTCTTTCAATCACAATTCATCAGCCTTAGTATAAGTGCTGGTTCTCGTACAGTATGTACCTTGTATAGAGAGTTGAAATTCTATCTATTCTTTATTTTTTATCAGTTTTTAATGGTTTGGAATGAGCAGCCGCAGGATTGTAGGCTTATTTTTCTGATGGTTTCCAACACAACAAGAATATTTTTCAATATATTTTTTAATAGCCCTGATAAAACAGATGGAGAGAGAGACGAAAGGAGACATTTATACAATTTGGTTGGAAAAGTTTCAAAATCCCCCCCCCATACTCCTGCCCCGCAGTACACAACTTTTCGCACAGCAACATCTGACTCATTTATTTCTTTTGAACACAGATGTCTGATGGTTTATCTTAATTTGCGATGAAACAAAGTTCAAATGGCACTTTACTTTACACAAGTGAGAAAACAAACTGATGCCTGATATTAAAAAAATCCCCCATGCAGACAGAAGAGGCATGCAGACAGTACTGGAAATAGATTTCTCCAAATTACCTCCGTAAGTGGGAAAAATCAGTTTCTGCTACTTTTTTTTTTTTTTTTTTTATGCAGTAGATGGTAGTCCTAACTTTTGAGCTGTTGAACGGAACCTAAAGCTGCAAAGTAAGAACGAAACAGCAGTGGTTTTTCTCTGTTGCTCAAGGACTCAAATCCAGTCAAGGCCAGGAGAAAGGCTTTATAGGAACGACAGAGCGGCCATCAACACGTCACACATTGTTCACCCCTGTGTCCACTAACCTGACTTTATATATCTATATCCATTATTTGTGGAAAACTGAAAACAAATATGTATTCTAAATATGAACTAGACATGCCTTGAACAGCATGGCGATTTGGGCAAACGGAAAAAGACACGGATGCACACCCACACACAGGAATAGTTTGTCGCTTGAAATTAGTTGCATGAGATGGCTGAATTAAAGCCCCAAACTGGGCTTTGTTTTAGTTTAAGGGTGAGGGTTAGACTTAAGAGTTTACATTTTTTCTATTCTATTTGGGATGACACAAAGCAGTCACAAAGCAGGACATACAGGGGATCCAAACTAACAATCACCCTATTTTCCTGCCCGGTCCAAACATCAACCATTTCCTTTCTTAAAAATCAGTTTAAGCTCAAATAAATGTGAGAGTGAAAAAAAAAAGTCAAAACCTTTATTCTTCAGTGATGTGAATGCTATTTTGTGTGCCAATTATTATGGTTTGGGGCCTTTAAAGTTGTTGGGATGACATCTCAGAAAATAGAACATTCCTCTGTTGTAATAGTGAGCACTTGAAATAGCACACGAGGAAAGTGTTTTAACTGTAGAATGATATAAATGTAACTCTGTTTCATATGCTGCTATTTCATTCAAGTCACAAGGCATGCAGTTCAGCAAGAGTAAAGAAAGAAAACTGGAACCACTCACCGTCTCCAAACTTTTCAGACGCCCTGTGCTTTGTTTTCTTGTTTTCTGTCAGTTTCTGTCAGGCGACGACTCCACCCACCCCCCCACTGCCCCCTAAATCTCATTTAATAACACAATTTCCTCTGCTAAATAAATGGCAAGATTAAAATGAAAGAAAAAAAACCTCAGACGACTCGCAACGCTTCGGCCGATCAACAACATTGTTTCCCCCGAACAGACACCAACAACAAATATTTGACCAAGTGTCTGGCCGGTGGGCTCGAAACTCCACATAAGCCTTTGACGCCATTACTTATTCAGGAACTTTATTGGTGTGTTAATAATTGATCACCTAATTAAGGGGGGAAGTTGGGGAGATACGGGGGCTGAATGCCTCTTTACCAGTGGGCTTTTGGTAAGTGCATGGTTTGGTGGAGTGCGACAGAGAGGCGCCGATCAGAAGAGGAACTTCTGACCGGGCGCGTAAAATTCCTTTTCACATAAGTTGACCTACGCTCGCTATACTCTGAGGAGAAAAGGTGCTTAACGGTACCAAATAGCAGCTCTTTGGGATCATAATGGCAACATTTCTCACCTCCTCTTATTAACGTGCACCTGCATTAGCGTCGGCCACCACTGATGTGACTGTGCTGATCGTCAAAATCTTTAAATGTTACCATTTTCATGCCAAAATTGACAAATGACAATGAAAATGAAATGAAATGTTTTTTCCCATGAATTTTATTCTTGTCAAGGTGGATAAGCCTCTGAAACAGCATTTAGACCATCATGGGACACTAAAACTCTCTCTCTCTGAAACCCAGAGGTAGGTAGAACTCACTTACTGCTGTTAAATGAAGAATTCATTGAACAATGAACAAATAAAATAAAATAAAATTCTGTTGCAGGTTTTGGACCGCACGCTGACTTGATCAGATCAGATTTTTTTTAAATAGAAGGCCACAAAGCCAGAAAAGAACCATTTGTTTCTATCTAGAACACAGTGAAGAACCCCCTTCAATGTTCAAGTGGTTCTTCCAGGAGGTAATGGTTCTATAGTGCACCATCTAGCCCACAATCTCCACAGGACCGTGATTTTTTTAGAGTAAGGACTTCACTATCAGAGCCGATGGCTTCTCCGAGAGAGGCCTTTTAAGAAAGTGGTCTAATGTCGACCATTCATCATCTGGTTGGAAAAGACGGGCACAGCAAGCAGATAAAAGTGGCATTAATCATTCCATTTATCGTACATGTACATAAATATCAGCCATTCGGTCGACACTTTTTACCCAGCGCAACTTCCAGGGCAGTGAGTGCATGCATTTTTAGGATGGATGACTTTGAGTTTTTACCACGCTCTAACCCAGCAACTCCTGCAAGTTTGCAAGTGTGGGACGCCCCCCATTTTTAGTCACCCTGAGACTCAGCATCATTAAAACATCATCTTGATCATGTAGGGACTCAAAGCGAGTAAACGTAGTCTCAGTAAAACATGTTTTGTGAAGACTCGGCAAAAACAGGCCCAGAAACTGTAGTTCAGAAGTCTGTAAATTCAAAATTTGATGGTGCACTTTTTACACTACTTTTTACATGTTTAGTTTTAAAAAGTAAAGTCAATAAAACGGTAAAATAAAAACAAAGAAAACAAGAAGAGGCAATCTCATGAAGGCCAAACCATTTCATTTCCCTTTTCGTTTCGGCAATATTTTTAGTGGTTGCATGTGGACAGTAGACAAATTAGTGCATTGAATAAAATATACTATACAATCTCCTCTTGGTTAAAAGATACAGTATGTTGTCCCCCTCAGATCGGGTGTTACATGTTTTAGTAGCGATTAACAATTGTGCATGTATAATAAAGTCAAAACAATTATCTATAAAACTGATTACATTTCCATATTGCATTTATTTAATAATCCAGTTGTAACGAAGCTGTTGTAATTATTAAAAAAAAACACAACAACACTGTTCAGTTGCTGAGCTTGCTGAGGTAGAATAGTTAACAAAATATTTGTTATGGTTTTAGGTGTGATTATATGTTTTGGGTGGTTATTGTGCACATACTGCCTTTTATTTAGACTTGGGCTAGCTAACTCAGTCTTAAAATATCCAGACATACTACACTGAAATAGAAGTAGGCCAACTCCCAGCCAGAGGCAGCTCAATGCAGTATTTAAATAGGGTTAGTGTAGAATACAGTACAGTGCTGAGCGTGCTGGGATCACAGTATTCAAGTGTGACACTGTTAGCATAAGATCCCAGTGGGGGGGGTCGAATGTGAATGGCATCCGTTTGTTTTCTCAAAATATGAAAAATGCATGCTCGTGATGTTGGCTAATACATTTTTGGTTCATGCATTCTTTAGAGTCCCCCAAACTTTTCATAAGTCCCTAAACAATTTTAGCAACACATTACAGTTAAATAAAGAGGAGGGTAAGCTCATCACAAAGCAATTGACACCAATATCAATAAAAATCAATTCTACTTTCAGGAAAACATTAATGCATGCTTTGTTTACCTTAAAAGACCTTATCCTCCTCTGACTTACATCAGTTTGATACTATTTACTATGATGTATATGAATTTACCTCCTGAACAGGCTGAAAAAAAGAAGCTAAAAAGGTGGGAAATAAACCGAGAAGGTCAAACAACCCATCCTAAAACATTGTAATCAAAGGCAAGTATATATACATATATACTATAAATATCAATATCATTGTTGTGCAGAGTAAACTGCATTATATACAGACACAATCTGTGGGTAGGTGTAGCACTCGTTTCTCCCAATGGAAAATGAGTTCATGAACTCAACGCGAGGTAAAACGCTTACCTTTTTTTTTGCTGCAGATTTGTAGCCTGGTTTGGGCACCTTCTGCTATAAAAACAGACCAGGGGAGCTCGGGGAAAACAACCAATACGGGTTATTGGTGTAAAACGATCCGAAGCCACTGAGAGGCATGTAGCGGAGGAAGGCCAACGCACTTCTGTCCGCGGTCGACCCCTCAGAGGGCAGTTTGAGCTCCTACCCTCTATGTGCAGCTTCAGAGGAACCTCAACTCAAGATTAAAAGAAACCAGCAATCACATTTATCCCCACTGCAATTAAACGGGTTAATCTACACATAAGATAATGTAGCCTCAGGTGCTCGTATAATAACTGAAAGACTTTTTTTATTGCACTGTATGGAGCTCTTGACTCCCTCTCAGTGTCTTATGAGCTGGTGTTTGTCTCTATGGTGTACGGTGCGATAAGTTGCGATACCGATATTTTGTGCTGATACTTTGCGACTACATTCAATATCTTTTTAATTTGACCATTTTCATGCCAAAAAAAAGTATTCCAGAATTTTTCTTCTTACCAGGGTAGAAAAGCCTCAGAAACAGAAAAGAGGCCATAAAACTCTCCACTGCACCTATTCAATGGTAGGAAAACAATGGGATGCATTGGGCCTTTAAATGAAGAATTAATAGACAAAAAACATAACTGTACAATTAAATGAATAAATAAAACGTGCAAAGAAAATAAAATTTCACTGCAGGTTTTACAGAACCTCCATCATTTCAGAGGTGGAGCACATGTTTATTTCCCATATCAATTTAGGACCAATATACCAGTCTAATCCTAGTGGTTTTATTTTAAGGCCTGCCTGCAAACTGAATTCCCCTTCAATCAAGATATAAATATGAAATAGGGGAAGCGAAAAATACGACCCCGATAAGCAACAACTGTATAAAGAATGAGCAGGGGTTTGGTCCAAATTCTTAGCAAACTTGCCCACCTACATTGCCTCCAAACGTTGCCAGGTGTATTATGGTCGAGAGACAGATAGGAGCATAGTTCAGCCAGGAGGAGAAAAGAAGTGCATGTTGTACTGCGGCGAGAGTCCCAGCACAGCGAGGTACGACTGTACTACAAAATGCTTTCAGACAGCCGGCTCCAGCAGACCCATGCCAGAGATAAGGTCTTTGCTCGGTTCAGTTTAGTGCAGTTGAGTTTGACATTTGAGAAAAATTTAAAAAATAAATACAATCCCCAAGTTTTCACTGTAAAGCACCATTGTGTGAAAAAAGGAATGCAAAAATCTTCTTTTAGTCAACAGTGAATTTGTGATCAGAATGAATGTTATTCTTCCACCAAGCAGTATTGAATTTGAACAGCAGCTAAACCAAGCTGCTAAGACACACCAAAGTACCAGCATGAGTTTATCAGGTATTTTATAACAGCTTCAACATGACTTAGCCAAACAAAACTGAGAAGTGCAACTATCCATTTTAGAAAAAAGTATTACTCTGCACGAAGACAATCGTGGCATTTAGATTTCTTATGATTGTCTGACTATTACATCTCATATTACGCTGCCAAATCAAAGAAGTTTTGCAGAAAAAAATATGATTTCTTTATCGGATGATGTTTCATAAATGGCTTTTTTTTGGGTGATCTGAACACCTGCTCAACAACATGTCACAATTTTCCAACATAAAGATCAATAGAATCAATTCTTCACACAAGAAGCAACACAGAACCACTGAAGGGCTCTGAGTCAACAGAAAGCTTATTGAAAGTAAGGACGGCCTGTTCTTTCCTTGAAAACCCAAAGATCCAGATCCTTTACAGATTTCTCTTGTTAAATCCACTTCAGTCATGAACTGATAATGAATGTGAAGCAGAGGAGACAGATTGAAGGAGGAGTTTGAAGCCATGAGATGTGGATTGTGCCAAAACGGGGTGCAACTCAATATTAGGAAGGTAGTTCTAATATTTTGTGTGTCATATTAATGTGATTTAATAATAATAGCGCTTGCTGTTCGAGCAATATGGGTTTTTGAAGCAGATACCGGATATTTTTTGGATTGAAACTGCTAATTGTTCACGCCATTATTCAGTATCTACAAATGCGACCATTACTACAATAAATATGTAACCAATCAAACTGCATCATATCCATCATGTCAGAGGTGGACCACACTGACTGGACCAGATCTGATTTTTAATAAAAGAACAATATTGGCAAACTAATCGGCTTAACCCTACTAGCAATGCTCAAAATCAGTAAAAACATATGAATGGTTAACGTATGTCATGAATGAGAATGGAACAATATAAAACCAGAGAAACAAAAACAAAAAAAAACCCCACCCTGGTCATTATCCAAACGTGACAAAAAGTGAGCGCTTCTCAAATGAATCAATCAACGCAAACTGAAAAGGTTAATTCTCCAATATGCTTGATTAATCGCTTTGATTTGAAAAATGAAAGAGCGATGCGGCGGCATGATTAGAAATCAGCCTTTCGGCACGCGCACACTAAGAGATCAATCACTGCTCATTGTATAGGTTAATTGTTGTACTAATTGTCCACCAGGGGCTGATGGATGATGTTGAAGAACATGGCAGAGTGATAAAAAAAAAAAATAAAATAAAAACATGACAGGAAGACATTAGAAACGAATGGGAGGAGACCGGGACCCCTGACAGAATAGACCGAAGATGAGAGATGATGGATAGATACACTCTTGACAAAAAAAAGGGTTCCATATAGGACCGGAAAATGGTTCTTCAGGCTTGGAATCCTTTACGGCACTTGTGAAGAACACTTTACGAAAGGTTCTCTATGGCACCGCGCTCAAAAAGGTTCTACATAGGACCTTTATGGTGCATTGAAGAACCATTTAAGAGCATATGAATTGCTTTTAAGAACCACACTGGGTTCTTTATTCTGACATTTTTATTGGAATTTATCGTTTGATCCGTTGTGACACTTCATTGAAGGTTCTGCAAGGGTTCTCCAGTAGTGGTTTTCTACAGAACCCCCCAAAAAACTCTTTAAAAAGTTCTTCCAATACTATTGGTTTGGAACACTTTACGTGTTCTTCGATGGTTCTTTCCAGCACCATAAAGGTCACGTAGAGCCTTAAAGAACATTCCTAAAAGGGCCCTTATACCACTAAAGAACCATTTTCTGGTATTATATAGAACTCTTTTTGAGGTTTAAAGTGCTGATTGATAGGCAGACTGATTAATAGGTGGACCAGGACTGCCAGCTAGGAAAAAACATTTTGACACCCAACAAACTTAGCAGATGCCCTGCCTACTGAGGGAAAGGTCAGAGCGAGATGAGAGACGATAATGATTTTTTAACGACTTATCCGATGGTTTTATTTCTCGGCGCTGCGAGGGAGAGAGAGAGAGAGAGAAAGAAAGAGAAAGAGAGAGAGAGAGAATACGTCAACCTTCCATTCAGCAGGTGGGTAGCGTGACCTTACAAGGCCTCAATTCTGCTGTTCCGTCCTGTTCTAGGCTATATAATGTAATAATGCGATGTAATAATTTTGGGGAAAAAAACAAAAAAAAGGTTACACAACGGTGATGTAACACGTCTTACTTTTAGTTAAAAGCCCAGCGGTGTGCCTAGATGTAACAGACATTATCAAGGTGTGTTTTCAAAGGCCTAGCTCGGTTAGGAAAAAAAAAAAAAAAAAAAAGCTTCAAAAA
>OOFE01015762.1:0-14677 GCA_900323365.1 Monocentris japonica
CCTGTGTCCATTACTGATCCAGCCACGGGCCCGTCCATCTGGTCCATCAAGAGCCACTCTCATTTCATCTGTCCATAAAACCTTTGAAAAATCTGTCTTCAGGTATTTCTTGGCCCAATCTTGACACTTCAACTTGTGAATCTTATTCAGTGGTGGTCGTGTTTCAGCCTTCTTTACCTCGGCCATGTCTCTGAGCACTTGACACCTTGTACTTCTGGACACTCCAGGTAGGTCACAGTTCTGGAATATGGTGGCACTAGAGGATAATGGGTTTCTGGTAGCTTCACATTTTAATTCTTCTCAAGTCTTTTGCAGTTAATTTGCGCCTTTTCTTCTCCATGCGTTTTTTGCGACCCTGTTGACTATTTGCAACAAAACGTTTGATTGTCCGGTGGTCACGCCTCAATAGTTTAGCTATTGCAAGAGTGTTGCATCTGTGTGAAAGGCATTTTACAATTTTTGACTTTTCTGTGCCAGTTAAATCTCTTTTTTTGGCCCATTTTACCTGATAATGAAGCTGCCTAATAATTATGAACACCTTAATATAAGGTGTTAATGACTTTAGGCCACGCCCCCCCTCATTACACTAATACATATCACCTGAAAATGATTAAATTCATTAAGCATTCAAGTTTATATGGTTTGGAGTTGGAAAATGTGCATAGAAATAATGATAAGGTCAGAATACTCACTTGCCTAATAATTGTGCACGCAGTGTAGTTGTTTCTTCCATCCCACCACATTGACTCAACACCGATGTTGTCCATAACCCCATCGCCTCTGCAAACCCTTTTCTTTTCCCGTCTCTCTCATTGATACTCACCACAGACATCGACTATAACCCCTCACCCCCTTAGCTCTCGCTCTCTCTTTCCTGTTCTTGCCTCTGCTATTCACACAAAGCACACGCATCGAGCCTAAACCCCGCTCCAGTGCCCATGGTAAACCTTTTAAATTATTAAGCGGGCTGTCAGGACCTCCTCATCAGGACACATGTTTTTCTTCTGATCAGGGTCACTGCACAAGACACCTCAGCGCGTTAACCTTTGAGGTTTTTCAGCCATTTCACACACACACAGTTACAGTGAGTTGCATGGCGTCCCTTGTGTGTTTTTTCAACAGTGCATTCCTCCTTGTCAGGCGGCATTAAAACCCACTTTGTAGTCTATCTTGAACTCCTGACATTGACACAAGAACACACACACACCACCCGAGTAGTTTGAAAAGGCGATTGATTCTCTGTCTGAGCTCTGTGTAGCTGCTGCGGATGTGTCGTTTGTATTTTTAAGTGTTTCATATGCCCTTTTGTGGCAAAACTAACCGGCCAGTTTGAATAAAGTTAATTTAAAATGAATTGCCGGTCAAGTCTTTTTCAGGCTGGGAGCCAAACTAAGTTTTGTCTCTCACCCTGGGGTCCAGGATCATTAAAACTTTAAAACTCGTGTCATGTGAGCCCCCAAACTGAGTAAATGTCTTTCACCTGGGGAGAAACTAAGTTCAAAGTGGAAGCATATATAAAGTAGAGATGTGTCTTAAAAACATTAATTGCAATAAAATAAAAAAATAACATCACAACTGCTATTCAATTCTAGGAGAGATCTGCTGATAGTACTATTGACATTTTCTGAAAATGGAAGAAACCTTGGGAGGGACCAATCTGAGAGGGATCCCCCTACCAGGGCAGTCAGGTGTGTCACAGGTGCTGAGTGTGCAAACAAGGGAACATTAACAAAATAAAATGGGTGAAACATCCGGATCTGATGTGGGGCGTCAACAGCAGCTCAGTCAGCATCGTCATAAGAGCCTGGAAAACAGATAGGAGACACACCGCAGACAGATTCATTCATGTACTCTCACTAAAAGGAGAACAGTAGAAAAGGACATGTCAACTAAATGCCCATTGGTCTACCCTTATTCCAAAAGGAGACTAAGTCGCTCCCAGTAATTGTGCGAAGCTACATAATTCTTAATTTTTGTAAGTACAAGTGATTGTATTCATATGAATATAATTGATAATTTAGATTTTGTTTTTATTTTTTTATTTTATTTTTTTTAAATTTGCCTTGGACTACCCACGTTGGTGGACCTGCTGCCATGTTTGTTGACACACTTCAGCAATTCATGACCCCAAGTGGGAGATATTGGAGGCCTCCGGTCAGTAGCTTGTATTTACGGTAAATCCGATATGAGGAGCAACTCGTTTCCTCCGGTACAATCAATAATCTTCTTCCAAATCTAAATCACTGTCTACTGTAGGATTTCTCCCACCAAGAACTGAAAGTTGGTTGACGTCTTCGTGCTTCTGAGAAAAGCCTCTGACTAAAAACTCTTGACTGGGAGAGGCCCCCCCCCCAATCCTCTATATGTGTCTAATTGGGTGTGAGTCTGGTTTGAAACCTTGTAGTGTGCACCAGACCTCGGAGAAACTTCATTCAAATACACTCCCTTAGGCCGGACAGCCCTTCAATGTCTTTACATGTGGACCAGGTTTACCAGAGCTTCTAATTAGGCTGGCCACAGCAGCCTGATGTTGAAATGTAGTCCTGGTCTCATTTCAGAAGCAATATTACTTATTACCCCCTGGAAGCAGTTTTATTCTTATTATCTTGGGTTTCAATGTAGAGTTTTAGTGTCACATGGTCTAAATGCTGTTTTCAGCCTTGAATAAAATTCAGTGTGAAATGCCGAATCCTTGTACTTTTTGGCATGCAAATGGTGTATTTTAAAGTGAATTTTGGCTATTGGCAGCTTCATTCCAAAATGACCAGTATCTGAACCAGAGTGTGTGTGGAGGGAGGTAGACTAGATGCATGAGAGGACAGAGTTGGAGTGGATGAGGCTGATGCTCTTATCCAAAGCCACTTGCAATGGGTGAGAACTAGGGGGTTTGGTGTCTTGCTCAAGGACACTTCGGCAATGCATGTGACTTTGTGGGTGTGGGACGGTCTCTCTAGTCACTAGGCCAACCTGCTGCATAACTCAAGGTGAGGATTTCTGTTGAAACACTCACATGGTCGCAGGTAGAATTCAACAAGCGCACACGTGCACAAATCAACCAAACAATATAGGGGACAAAGAACCGTCAAATAATGTTGGAACAATGCTTCAGCTCTTAAAGCATTATTTCTCCTCTGTCTGACTTTTTTTTTTCCCGTCTCATTGCCTTTCTCTCTGTCACTTGAATGGCGTTACATTGCCAAAGCTGTATGGCTAGACTAAACCTTCAAATCTGTCTCCCTCTCTGTAGGTGGGGGCCTGTATAGTGAACCAGGAGAATAAGATTGTTGGTATCGGTTACAATGGCATGCCCAACGGTTGTGACGACGACCTGCTGCCATGGTCCCGAACGGCCGACAGCCGTCTGGACACAAAGTACCCTTACGGTGAGACCACACAGACATGCACACACTTGCTAGCGATGTCAATGCGTCAATTAATCCTATCTTGATACAAAACCAGTACTCCAAACTATAAAGTTCCCCATGGTCCACCGTAATATAAAAATGTATAATAAAATCGCCATTTTGTGAATGAGGCGTGACTGTATGCCGATGTCACAGGTCTTAATAATACTACAACAGTAAAACGGGGACAAGTAAACTAAATGGATTCCTGATATGTGGTTGATAAGAATACACTTTAATGAAGAAAAATATGTTTTCACTGCAAACATTTCTAGTTGTTTTTGTTGCCATCTAGTGGAGTTTGGTTGATTAGCTATTCTTTACCTGAAAATAAATAAAAGGTTAGATTTCATAATGGAGATAGACTTTTAATTTGATGGTCTCATTCATAAACAGGAATTGTATGACTTTAATAAAAAAAAAAAAAAAAAAAACAATTAATCTGATACCTTTTTCTTGTGTTCAAATAAATGGCAGTATCATAAGAATTGTGGTGATGGTGCAGTTTAACCTTCATACCACTTCTCATGTCTTTGTGAATGGTATGATCACAACAGCAGTGAGATCTATCCATGAACGCCATATTTACTTCCTCAAAGATTTAAAAAAAAACAACAATGTCCGAAGCCACCAAACCACCAAAACTGGTGGGTTTAGGGCTGTTGGGTTTAATCTGCGTGTTTTGCGTCTACCTCAGGTTCGGACTCCCTTTGGCTTTCTTCCTCCTAGTTATTAATTAATTCTTCCTCCTATTAACCCCCTCAAATCACACCCCTCCCATGAGCACCACTCTTGCTGAGTGTTTTTCTTATTGTGGACTCCTGGACAGAGACGTTAGAATGTTAGAAGTTCAAGAGATGCCTTCAGAATCTTAGCTGCCTTGACCATTATGTGGCGTGATCTTTGCTTCCTCTGAAATTTCTTTTGGCCGGTCCGGGCCATATTCCACTCAAGCAGATCTTTTGAGAGCAGACACTGGTTTTATGTCAGGACACCTCTAACCCACCTGAATGTCATCACATTGATTGGATCACCTGACTTCAACTACCCCCTTTCAGAGAAGTCATTATCCTAGAGGTTCACATACTTTTTCTGCCTTAGGCTGTTAATGTTTGAACCATATGGCCAATAAAAACACGTAAGTACATTGTATAGTGTGTTATTTGTTAAATCACATTGTGTTTATCTATTAACTAGATGAGGATCAGACCATATTTTAGGAGCCATTTGTGCAGGTAGTTCCACAGGGTTCACAAACTTTTTCTCACAACTGTACCTACTCTATGCCACCTTCTTTCGACCACATTTTAGATTACGGGTTAGAAAAATGTGAAAGATGAAACTTTAACGATACGCAGGGGGTCATTGTAACAGCAAAAGTAGTAAGATACAGCAAAGAAACATTTTAATGGCAACTTGACAACAGACTGCAAAAGTATAAACAATTGCAGCCCACAATTCCAACACACATTAGGTAGACTGTATGGGTGGGAAATATGGGAAACCGTTTGGATTGCTTTTGTCTATTTACATACAGTTGTTACTTACAGATATTACTTACAGTATTGATTGCTTACTCAAATATGGTTAACTGTCCTTAAAGGAATATCCCACAAAATTCCTACCCATGATCCCAGTGGCACGTGAGCCAAACATTCAAGCACAAACTACTTCACCAGACTTTCAGGATGCATTATAGTCCGTTTTCAAACCATTCTGTCAAGGTGTCCATATTGAGCTGCTCCAGTTCTCTCTCAAGTGGCAACTCAAAGGCAGTAGCACATGTACAACTGTAGGGGTCGCTAGAGGATAAGCAATGCACTAGTCTACACCTTCAGTCTATTGGTAAGCAGCCAACTCTCTCTCGCTCTCTTCACTCTCTCTATTAATAGCTTGATTAGGCTGGACTGCTATTACCAGATGGCATATTTGTCTGTCTGTCTGTCTGTCTGTCTGTCTGTCTGTGTGTGTGTCTCTATGTATTCCATTTTCTGTACTTACATGGCCATGACTTAGCTGTGTTTTAAAGGACTATTCTGTGCAACTTTCACCAGTTGGTGACCAGCTGTTGCCGCTTTTGACTGCAGAGTTTTTTTTTTTTATCGATCAGTACACATCAGCCATTTTATTTTAGAGTGAAACGTTCCATTTACAACTCAAACATTTGGGACTCACTCGGGGTGTGTTTGTGTGTGCTGATTTATGTGTATGCTGGTGTGATTCCCTCTGTATATGTGTATTAGTACGTGTAAATTGTACTAATCAAATACACCAGAAGCGTTGTTGTTTTTAATTATCTGGTTCTTACACTGTGAGAGAGCTGGTTGGTGTCAATTAGCTTGATCTTTTGCACATACTCAAAGGAATAGCCCACAAAATTCTCTCGATTCAATTGGTAAGCTAGTTTCAATCACTTAATGTGTATTTGTGCATCGTTTGAGACACATCTACGATTGCCATAGTTTTTGAAAAGTTATGCTGTGAAGCTTAGTTTACACCAATGCTCTTTTTCAGTAACACACTACCTCACGTTCTAACACAGGGCTGGACCACATAGACGAGATCTTAAACCACGTAGGCATTCCATAAATACAATTTTTATTAAGGTGTTACAGAAATACACCTTAAAACCTAACATGTTGTCACTGCTTCCATCAGCCAATTGGATTGCTGTGTTGTAACTTCGGCAGAAATATCAATTTAGCTCAGCTGCGGTGATACAAATTAAACACAATTTCTGTGAGTGAACGTTCTCTTTGCTAGCAGCTTATCCACATCAGATGATATTGCCCTTTTCAAAACTAAAATCTACAGCTAGTTCATTACCCTGGATTATTTACATCTGCAGCCTTAAAGGGGCTAGAAGAACTGAGCAAACCTCATGTTCTTAACCTGCAGATGAAAGACTCATGTACAATTTGATTAAAAATGCAACAGCCAAATATTGTTCTAAACTTATTACTGCAAATCGGCAAAACTCTAGGTTTTTCTTCAGTGATATCGATCACTTGGTGTCTCCAGTTTAGACTTGCTAACCCACTCTTCACTAAGGACTTGATGAAAACTATCCGTTTATCCTCTTACCCTCCAAAGGGGTAATTGGGACTATAGACTCAAGCTTGGTCTCTCGTGAATCGCTCTCTCCAGTCGTTGCCTTCCTGACTATTTTAAAGGAATAGTTCACTCCAAAACAAAAATTCAGTCATAAGCTACTCACCCCCATGTCAGTCAAAACTCCAGAGAAGTGTGTAGGACCCCTAAACACACAGTGAGTTAGCCCGTGCAGTTCCGCCTCAGCCTTTTCCCAAACAATTGAAGTTAACAGGGCTGTCAGATTTCTCCAAACAGCTTGTGGGGCATTGCAAGTGGTTGCACTGTGGGTGCAAAGGTTCCAATATTTATGCTATCTCCTTTTTGTTTTTGTCACTGATAATGCATTGTCGTAGAGCGTGCCAACATTCGCGGGCCTGGTCGTGCGTGCACCTTACAGTAGCAATCAGTCTTCAGACAAGGCACTGTGGGGATGTGCACACGACCGGAGCATTGTAAGTGAGGAAAATATATGAGATAATGAGTTAAATATTGGACATTTGGATCCACAGTGCAGTCGTTTGGCAACAACACACTTGGATTATGCACTTTTTGCACTTGACAGAATTAAATCTTGATTGGTTGAAAACTGCATTGGTGAAAATTGCATCACAGCATCCAAAATGAATCCTAAAAAATGTACTCTGTGTGCTGTTAATTTAGCTGGGTTGGCCCAAATATTTACATGTATGGGAAACAGTATAATGACTACATTTTCATTTTGGTGTGGGCTTTTCCTTTAAGATGGCAGCTGAAGGCCTATTTTCAACTCCTGAATTTTGCCAACTTGAGGTGAAAAGAATTTTTTTTTCAACGATTATTTTGTAGGCATCATTGTACTGATGTAGAATAAGGGAGAGTACAGGAGAGGATTTGTGAGATCCACACACACAGATACTGTGTGTGTGTGTGTGTGTGTGTGTGTGTGTGTGTGTGTGTGAGTGAAGACCAAATGCCCTCAAAGATAGAAAGATGAGGTAAATTCTCCTAAGTTAATATGTTCCTGACTATGAAAAGGTGCCGTTTTTAGTGTTGGTGCCTAGCTGTAGAACAGTGGTTTTCATGCCCCACCGTGACCCAAGAGTCTGCAGGTTATGTTAATCCGTGAAATCAACGATGAAAACCTGCAGACTCTTGGGTCACGATGGCAGATGATTGAAAGCCACTGGGTATAGAATTATGATCGGGTTAAAGGTTTGGCAAATAAGCAATAATAGAGTGGGGAAACGATGGAAGGTTCCTCATAAATTAAGAGGTGAAAGCCAATGTTAGTGAAACTAGGTTCAACAGCAGGATGTAGGGTTACACAGAGGTACATGACTATGTGTTTGCTGGTGAGCGAGTGGGTCAGGTGGTTCCCTACTGGGCTTTTACAGATGGTCAGTTTGGCACATTGGCCAATTAAAGAATAACCATTTGGCCTCACACACACACCTGATTTCATTTACCTCTGGATAACCCCCACATTCTTTTTTTTTTTTTTCCTTCCTCCAAACATTAACGACCCTCAAATTTTAGCATCTGTGGCCAGACCCACAGTTCCACAAGGTCGTATACCCTAATTGGCTCCAGGTGTTTCATTCTGACATCCCGAGACGCAACATTGAACTCCTCGCAATTCCAACCTAGGAGCTTTTTTGTTCATTTTACTAATGGATTGGGATGCTGTAGCTGAGAGAGAGACAAATTTGGCCCAATTTTCTCTTAATTTTATTTTTTTTTTAAGTTGAGCAGAGGTGTTTGAATGGTCTCATGATAATGTCAAATGTGGAAGGGGGTTCTGGAACTAGCTTCAGCTTAGTGATTTTGCACTCTTCACTTTCATTCCAAGGCATTTTAAGGGTCTCAGGCATGTTTAAGGTTATCAACCATTTTGAGGAAAATTTTGAAGGAATGAAAGTATCATGAAAAATACCATTGTTATAATTATTGGCATTATTGCTTCAATGTGTTGCGATTTTTGAGGTCACATTGTTGTGTCCACACTTAGATTGAAATAGCCTGTTTGTGTCTGCCTTCTTTTAAATAGTCATGTTACCTTTTCCTGTGCTTCCTCTCCATCTCTTCAGATCAAAGTGTGAGCCTGACTACTTTCGTATCTGATAGAAATGTGAGCAAAATTCAGTTTTGTATGTCCAGACCTGTCACTTTCACTTTCTGATGATTTTAGAACAGATTACATTGAAATGACAAATGTAACAATAGCCTTTTCTAGCTTTGGTCTACAGTTTGCCCTTATTCTACAAGACTGTGTAAGCAAAGACCATTTCATACTAAATGACAGGTCTTTACAGAATTCCTTCTCTTGTCAGAAAGATGTGTACGCTGGGCGAGAGATGAGCAAGAACCACACATTTGATGTGGATCTACAGGGATCTCCACTGCATCACAAAACGCACAGGTCTATTATCATGAGACAACATTCTGTGACAATCTAGCTAGTCTAATTCAACCAGTTTGGGACTGTTTGGAGGAAAGATTTGCCGCTTTCGCCACTGATGAAGTGCTTAGTGCAGTGTGCAAAGCCCAAAACTGACATCAGCTGATGGTGCAGATGCTTGGTAGCTGGCAGAGCCTTTGCTTAACATCAGTCACCTTTATGAAATGATGGACATTCTGTCACTTGCCCACAGCAAAGGTGGAAAGAGCCCTTCTCTCTATTGACTCCTCCAGTCACTCTTTATTCTGCTCAGAGCACATCCACTCTGAACCAACTAATGCTGATCTTGAGGATTCACCAGAGGAGGAGGTTGACTATGAACCTGCCTCCATCAAGTGGTACAAGTCAGAACAGAGGGTGAAAATGCCATGTTCTATGTCATACAGCAAAAGACCATTACAGGCAGAGTGTGAGCCCATGTTGATAGATGAACGCCACGTTAACAATGAATGGGCTATAATGGCATAGGCTAATGGCATAGAGTAAAGATAAACTAAGAATCAATTTTTGTGCTGTTGCCTATCAAATAAATTGGTTTCTTTTCAAATTGGGTTGTTTGGGGGATAAGATGGATGTTCTATCTAAAATTCTAGTTCTTCACACGTTCATCTATTGATTTTCAACAGCACACGAGCAAACAATAAGAATACAAATTTTAAAAAAATCTTTTATACTTTCAGAATTGAAGGGTGGCCATGATTATTGGCACCCTTTTAGAACAATTCAAATCAATTTTGTTGGAGGGAATAGATTCTCATTTGCAGTGTAATTCAATTCACCTGTGACAGGTTGCAGGTGCCCACGTGGTATAAATGAACCAATTATCCATTTTAAAGTAAAAAGTAAGTCTGTTCTTCCTCCCTGGTCATCTGGGAAAATGGTGGAGAGAAAAGAGCCATCTGACGTCAGAAAAACTATTATCAAAACCTAAGCGTTCACAAGGCTATTCCTGTTTCCACAATTAGCAATATTATTAAGAAGTTTGCTCATGGAATTGTTAAGAATGTCCCAGGAAGTGGTGGTAATAGGAACATTTCTCAGATGTCAAAGCAGGTTGGTGCGAGCCTGTGAGGGGCAAGTAGTCGCAGGTATTCAGTTCAAAAATATTAGGTATATTATTATTAGGTACACCTATCTAGTATGGTAGGACTCCCTTTTGCCTCCAGAACAGCCTGAATTCTTCGCGGCATGGTTTCAACAAGGTGCCCTTGTGCACACCACTGTAGATTTCTCGGAAGTGCTTCCTTGGCATGGGTTTTCTCACCAGTAGCAGTCAATAGCCATGTTTTTATATTCCAACATATATTCCACATTTCATGTGCGCCTCATCACACTATTGTTCTAGATGTATTAGCTCTCTATCAAGCCTCTCTGAGACCTCTGTCTGTACATCTCTTGAGATTTCCCAGACAGGCTGATCTGAATCGAAGTAATGTCCTAGTGGCTGAAAGGATTATAATCTCACTTTACCTTGAATTCAGGATTGCATTAGAAGCTATAGACTTGAATTGCAAGAACCAGCAAACTGTGTGTTAGTAGTGCAGTTAAAGTGCTTTTTTGTGAATTACCCCAGACAAAACGATCAAACGGCACAATGAAAATAAAGGAACGCTAATGAATTATGAAGGTTATAAATGATGGCAAATGATCAGAGGTAGAACAAACCACTTATACATACACTCTGAAATGAGAGGACTATTGGGTCAGTTGGAATTCATTCATCAGGCAATCCACAGATACTTACAAACTCTGAAAAAGTCTGAAAATAAATCTTCTGAATATAAGGTCTAAAATGTCTTCAATCCAGTCTTATGGGTTTTTTTTTTTTTTTTACCATGCGATGAACACAGAACATGGTTAGTCGTACAAAAATGCATACTATCTGCTTTAATAAAGACAATTGGACTTCATGTCTCTATAAATGGGCAGAACAAAAAAAGGACACCAGGAAATGAATTGTAGTTTCACAACTTTCATTAGCTACGCTCAATCAGAAGTAGGCTGGGATTGTCAGCCTTTGATTCTTTGACATGGTGTTTAAATTGGTCGCCAGTTCAATTCCAAGAAGAATTACATTACAGGTTTTTAAAAAGTCTTACATTTGGCTTTTTGAAACCTACAAATCTCTTGATTCACGTCATTGCCAAAAATGTGCTGAAGGACTGGACAGATTTTTTTTTTTTTTGTTTTTTTTGTTTTTTTAAATACATCGCACACACAAAATATTCCCACATCAGTGTTTTTTAATTTAGTAGATTACATAAATATATTTTTCATATTATGAGCAAGATTGGTACCTTTCACTGGGACTATTCAACTGGTGTGAGCATGGCCTTCAGTCTGTCTACAAATACAATGCCATTTCGGACACACTGCTAAATCCTCACATTCAGCAAATGCAAACTTAAACTAGCATACCCCACTTAAACACTGTACACACCCCTATCCCATCTCGCTCGCCCAGATTTTTTGCTAGAACGGTTGATTGGCATTGCGGTGTGTGTGAATGTGTGTGCTCTTTTGGCGAGGCTGTATGCCTGTTGGCCTGGTGGGATATGGTAATCTGCCACTGTTGCCAGGGCTATTCTTTCCTCATAATTAGCGCCACAAAGAACCCTCAAACACACACACGGGGGGTAAAAAAAAAATAGGACCGCTTAATATTTAGGTGCACTCCATTTTGGCACAATCCACATTTTGATTGTCTCAAACGTCCTTTATTCTATATCCTCCCCTTCATGACTGATGTGGATTAAACAAGTAAAATTAATATGGGATCAAAGTTTTCAAATGTTCAGTCTGGTTCACAGAAAGAGCAGATGGTCCTAATGAATTGGACACTCAGGCCCAGATTCACACTAAAAGTTAATGCACTATTTCACCAAAATGTCCAAATAAGAAAGCCATACTCTTGACTAACTGTTCAATGAGTGGAAGGCATAGACTGTAAAAATTAATAGACAGTTAACGGATGTTTAAATGATGTCTTGCCTTGTTTGTTTTCACTATTGACTGCTAGCAGCTGTAGCTATGGTAACAACCAGTGGGGAAAAGTGTTCATGTAGATTAGAAACTGGGAGCGCATTGCATTCTGAAATTCTTACAGTCCATAGTTCCATCCACCGATTACCTTCCAACCTTGAGTTTACTTTGGCAACATCAAAATTTTAGAAAGTTAGTATGGTACATGACTATACCTCTTCTATAGCCAGGAGAGAGGAGATCTCCGCCCATGAAAATGAATTGGAAAAAATATTTTTGTTCAGGACTGCAGTACAGCGACAAGCCACTTGGTTTCTGCATTTGGAGGTCACATGCCAATCCATGCCCCCTGGTGGAAAGCTGCCAAATAGCACTGGTCAAGCAAGGCCATGCATATGGATGTAAATTAAAGGTAAATCTCATTATTTTGCCCACATAATATGTATTTGTATATGAGGCCATGCAAATCAAGATTGCACCCAATTCACTAACACCACCAACTTCCCCCAAATTATTGTAGAAGATTTAAGATCCTTTGAAAGGGAAAGTAAAGACAGTTTTTCCATTCAGCACGGCTGCGATCGGTTGCTCCAAGACACAAGCATAGTCACCAGTAAGTCAGGAAGCAAGGGAGAATTATTTTTCTTTTTTCATACTTGTTTCCTTTACTTAGTTTAGTTTTGTCAATTTAAAATACCAATAAATCCTTTAAAAGAAATCTGAACACTTGCATACATTTCTTTCACATAAAGTTCTCTTTAAACTCAGTTCTCTTGAAGTAGACCAAAAAGTGAACCAACTGAAGAACTCCCTTTGCATCCACACTGGACGTTCCTTTTGAAAGAGACTCTTCTGGTGCTCTTGTGCTCCGATGGGATCTCAGTTTCTCAGTTTCCATTCACACTCTTTGGAACTCAGACCTTAACTATTGGTTGCAGCACCCATTATTTCCTTGTGGTATTTCCTTTTTCAATTAGCCCACAGAAACAGGGGAAATGGAAAAACAAATAATTTGAACAATTATATTTATATAATGCAAAATATTATAATGCAGAAGTTAACAGAATAGGTTTCAATAATGCAATAAAAGCTATTTTTCAGCAGCATCAAGTGGCATGAAATAAAAAGTGCAATGTTGACACAATTATGGCAACACCGAGGTATTAGAAATAAAATTTAAAATAAATAAACAGGCCTGCTGTGCATTCAGTCATAGTTGTTTATTGAGCAGGTACCTAGCCACTGTATGATGAGCATGGAGGGACAAAAACGCAAAGCGAACCACGAACGCTCTTGGCTCAGGCAACTGAGGTGCAAAAAAATTGACGTAATAATTAGACACACAGCGCACACACTTACACAATCCCATGTTCCCTATTCAGCAATGCCAAATAATGACAATCAAATGCCTAAGCATAAAGAAAAGATGTTGCATGGGAACATTTACGCGCACACACAGGTGGTACCAACTGCATCACAATGATTTTGTTGAATGAGATGTATTGACTTATGTATTTCCTCCCTCTGTTCCCATAGTGTGCCACGCAGAGCTGAATGCCATAATGAATAAGAACAGTGCTGATGTGAAGGGCTGCACCATGTACGTGGCTCTGTTCCCCTGCAACGAGTGTGCTAAGCTCATCATCCAGGCAGGTGGGTGTTGAAAGCACAGACACATATACACACACACTTAAACTCTGCTCAGCTGTATATAAGGTTCGACTGATATGGGTTTTCGAAGGACGATACGGATATTTTTTGTAAGCTTTTGATAAGAATTTCAATTGCTTTAAGTTTTGCAGTTTTTATGCCAAAAAACTATTCAAATTCCAAGAATTTAGTGTTTTCCCCCAGAATTTTATTCATGTCAGGGTGGAAACGGCTTTTAGACATGGGACATTGTTTGGACCCCCCATGAAACCCAGGATAATAGCAGTAACAATAATAATACATATTCATTCGTAGTTCTATTATATCCTGTTAAAATGTTACATTAGATTGTGCAGGTGTGAATTGAAATGTAGCTTTTAAATGCACAAGGAAGGAGCCTTTTTATACTTTACATTGTAGTATACACTGATCAGCCATGACATTAAAACCACCTGCCTAATATTGTGTAGGTCCCCCTCGTGCCGCCAAAACAGCTCTGACCCAGTGAGGCATGGACTCCACAAGACGTTAGCAGCAGATCCTTGAAGTCCTATAAGTTGCGAGGTGGGGCCTCCATGGATCGGACTTGTTTTTCCAGCACATCCCACAGATACTCGATCGGATTGAGATCTGGGGAATTTGGAGGCCAAGTCAACACCTTGAACTCTTTGTCATGTTCCGCAAACCACTCCTGAACAATTTTTGCAGTGTGGCAGGGTGTATTATCCTGCTGAAAGAGGCCACTGCCATCAGGGAATACCGTTGCCATGAAGGGGTGTACTTGGTCTGCAACAATGTTTAGGTAGGTGGTACATGTCAAAGTAACATCACCAGAGCATCACACTGCCTCCGCCGGCTTGCCTTCTTCCAATAGTGCATCCTGGTGCCATCTCTTTCCCAGGTAAATAACGCACCCGGCCGTCCACATGATGCAAAAGAAAACGAGTGATTCATCACACTAGGCCACCTTCTTCCATTGCTCCATGGTCCAGGCTTTCCACAAGCTTTTGGAGTGTGTCTGTGGGAATTTGTGCCTATTCAGCCAAAAGAGCATTTGTGAGGTCAGGCATTGATGTTGGACAAGAAGGCCTGGCTCGCAATCAGCGTTCAA
>OOFE01015766.1:0-15162 GCA_900323365.1 Monocentris japonica
CCATGTGCAATGCCAAGCATCGGCTGGAGTGGTGTAAAGCACGCCGCAACTGGACTCTGGAGCAGTGGAAACGTGTTCTTTGGAGTGACGAATTACGCTTCACTATCAGGCAGTCTGATGGATGAATCTGGGTTTGGCAGATGCCAGGAGAACGCTACCTACTGGAATGCATAGTGACTACTGTGAAGTTTGGTGGAGGAGGGATAATGGTCTGGGGCTTTTCAGGGTTTGGGCTTGGCCCCTTAGTTCCAGTGAAGGGTAGTCTTAATGCTACAGGATACGAAGACATTTTAGCCAATTGGGCGCTTCCAACTTTGTGGCAACAGTTTGGGGAAGGTCCTTTGCTGTTCCAGCATGACTGTGCCCCTGTGCACAAAGCGAGGTCCATAAAGACATGGTTAGACGAGTTTGGTGTGGAGGAACTTGATTGACCTGCACAGAGCCCTGACCTCAACCCCATTGAACACCTTTGGGAGGAATTAGAACGCCGATTGCGAGCCAGTGAGGCCAGGCCTGACCTCACAAATGCTCTTTTGGCTGAATGGGCAAAATTCCCACAGACACACTCCAAAAGCTTGTGGAAAGCCTTCCCAGAAGAGTGGCGGCTGTTAAAGCTGCAAAGGGGGGTCCAACTCCATATTAATGCCCATGGTTTTAGAATGGAATGTCCAGCAAGCTCATATAGGTCAGGTCATGATGGTCAGGTGTCCACTGACTTTTGGCCATATAGTGCATATACACAAACAAAGCATGCGTTTCTGAGCTCTGCCTCAAGAACGAGCAAGCATCCTCATTTCCCCTGCCTGGTTGAAGCGATTATAAAGTCTGTCAGCTCTCTCGCCTTGACTACTGCAATGCCCTGTTTACCTGCCTTAACCAGAAACAGATAGAACGCTTCCACTGTGTTCAGAATATTGCAGCAAGGCTTATAACTAAAACTAAGAGGATCATATCTCTCCTATTTTGGAGTCTCTTCACTGGTTGCCTGTCTGTTTTAGAATTGATTTTAAAGTTTTGTTTGTAAGGCCTTGCATGGCCTTGCCACCAGTTAAGTGATCTTTTGATCCCTTATGAGCCTGCACACAGCCTGAGATCCTCAGGCAGGGCCCTTCTGACTGTTCCTGTGTCCATGCTAATGACTAAAGGTGACCAGACTTTTGCTATCAGGGCTCCTCGACTTTGGATCACCTTGCCTGAGGAGCTCAGGCTGGCAGTCAGTATCATCTTTTAAATCACTTTTTAAAACGCACTTATATTCTAAGGCCTTTCTATGATATTTGACTTTTACTTATTTTATCCTTATTGCCTTTAGTGTTATTTGTTTATTCATTTTGTTTTATCCGTTTGGATTTTACTGTTTTGCACCTCACTGTTCTTTCTTTCTTATTTATCTCATTCTGTCTTAATTCTGTTGTTCTTAGTCATTGTTGACGATAATAATTCTTGGTTGTGAAGCACTTTATAACCTATTTTAAAAAGTGCTATAGAAATAAATTATTATTATCATCCAGGTGCTCTTGGCAAACGGACGTATTTCCAGCAGAAGTTCTTGGCTCAGCTCATCCTTGATGTTCAGCGGAAGGAGGACTGGCCCAGCCCTGCCGATGGTGAAGCGAGTCCCACCCCAACCCCACTCTCCAGCCTGCCTAAGGTATGAGCTTCTGTTTATCGCCCTCTTCCCACCAATCTAGTGTTTTTAAAGCCTCATTTGAAGGATTTATCCAAGGAAAGTTAACTTAGCTCCATGCCCTTTTACAGCAACACCCTGCTTCATTTTCATACAGCTCCACCTCACCCTCTTCTACTACCCACATCAGGGGCAAATAATCAGTAATACCCAACGTCATCAGTAGAGGGGGATGTCCACCTCTGGACCATTAATATGCTGGTGGTATCTGAAGATCATTTCTGCTGTAGGTTCAATGGAATCTCCAGACACTTCATTTTGCTGTATCTTAAAACCAATGGAGAGAATTTTATTGTGCATTCTTGAGCGTCTATTTGGTCCATTCGTCAGATCAGAAGTAGTCTGTGCCTTTGCCAGGGATTAAGTTTCCAGCAAGAAAGAACAGTGAAATATTTCCAACTTCATATCGAGAGATGAGGTCTTGGAGCCTCAAAGATACTTTTCATGTTTGCTGCTAAAGCCTTTTAAAAGTCTTTTGCGTTTTGCATGTGTCTATGGAGAGACGATAGGTGGTGTCTGTATTTGACCCTGTCACAGGCAAATGTTTCTTCACCTTTATCACTGCCAAAAGCCTTGTGATGGTCATGTTTTGCCTGGATTATGTGAATAAACTCAACTGGAACTCCGCCAGAGTCTATAGTAGGGTTCGACTAGTAGAATTTTTGAAGGCCAATACTGATATTTTTGGAGTGAAGCTGCTGATCCGCTGGTGTATACCATGTACAGAACCCCCTCTTCACAGTAGGATACAATTTAGGATGGAATTTGGTCTTTGGTCCTGCTTGCCTGTCAGCTCTGCCTGAATCATTACACACACACCTTCTTTCTTGCTCTCTCGCTTTCTTTTTACCGTCTCTGACACTTATTCTGCTTACACCCCCTCAGAGACACACACTTGTACTCACACTACTACCCAGTATCATTGTCACTCACGCACAAACGGACACACACACAGACACACACATTCAGACACAAGCTACCTGTTTGTCCACATCGGCACTCCGAGGCTGCTCAACCACCAGCTACTTGATCTGACCCGACTCCTCTCAGGCCACATTTCCTTTCAGCCCCTTTGTTTCAAATCCAGTGAGTCACTGAGCCACACTACAAGGTCACACAGCAATGTGATGTCAAGCTGAGAATATACTATAGATCTTTTTATTAGATTTTCTTTTAATCATGATTAGGGATATCCATTTTATCACGGTTGACTATTAAGTGCGTGGAGTATTTGAATATTTAGTGTGTACTAGGGTTCGGCCGATGGACGATGATGTTTGAGGGCATCGTGAGGTACTTTTCTACTTTTAAATGCTCATCTGGGGCCACAAATGTTCACTGCGGGAGAAAGTTAATTTTCCACTTGTGAATGTATGATTATGTGACTTGTTGAATATATAGACTCTGCTAGCAGCTGGGGTAATGTCACTTTGCCAAGTAACTCCCCAATTACCCTCCCCAATTACAATTACCCTCCATTGTCGAGTTGATATCAGGTTTTTGTCAGACAGCGTTTTTGGAGTCTGTCTGTCTCACTAAAATGAATGATCAAAAATAATAAAATAAAAAACACAAAAGCGAGGTATGAATAGTAATTCATACGCCCCTCATCCCTCATCATTCTCACTCCTAATGAACTGCACTGCAGTTCACTTGGAAGAGATCCGAGACCCGCACTTTGTTTGGATGATATCATTCCAAACAAACAGGACTAAAGGCACAAAATAAACCACTCTAACTCTGCTTGGTGTGAAAGCACCCTTACTCAGCTGTTTGAGCACTGCATAGTAAGTTCACTCTGTTGAAAATATTTTAACACACCTCAGCACATGCAGCATCAAGTGACTCCACAACTCAGCACAGTGACCCGTGGCTGATGTCAGCAGTTGCATCGGAAACTCTCAAACACACCAAACGATGTGTCTTGTGACATCTAACACATACATTGAAAGATTTTGAAAAAGTTTTTTCTTATTGTTTTTTTAAATTGGACATGCATTGTTTTTAAGCATGTGAGTGGTCATGTAGTCTAGTAAGTTCTTATTCAGGAGTGTCTGAAATAAACCTTTTGTCTCACCTGCAAAGATCTGGTAAACAATAAAAACCCCCACCAAGAATCATTTTCAATAATATATTTACAAAAAATAAATAAATACCACCCTACCTTTCAGGGCTAATTTGCGTATAGAGTAGGTAGTAGTGGATCAAGTTTGTAATTCATCATGAAGTGCAACAGAGCTCAGTATAACCGAGGCATTCAAATGTTATCTAGTGTAGCTGGTAATCCTTTCTTGAAAGACAAATTTTACCGGCATTTGGTGCTTGGCGGGTGTTAATTTCAGACCCTGTATTCAGTTTAAGCTGCTAGCATGAACAAGTGTACAGCAAAGGGAGCGAGCGTTCGCTTGAGGCATTTTCTCTGCATCTAGGAGGCGTCTGGAGGAGTGAGCTGCTAAGTATGATTAACCAAGTAAACTATTTCTGCTCTAACAGCCAACCACAGTCTTTGCAGCCCTTGCTCCTGCAATTCTGGTCTCTTCTGGGGATGTCTTAATCTCCTGGTGGTTTAAATAACTACACACCAGTGAGAGCAGGTGAACAAGGGGGGTAACTAGTGCAAGGACATTGACTAAAGACAAGTTAACCACTGGAAAATGAAGCACTAGCATATGTATTAAAGTCAAGTCCTCCACTGTCAGATCGAAAATTATGCCCTTGTGAATCAATTCTCTACTTCTGGCAAGTGTGGCTTGATGGCCAAAGTAGATAGAAGCGCCAAACAGGGAAAGATGAGTGAACCTGCTGGATATAAACACATTATGCACACAGACACTGCCACCAAAAAGGTCCAAAGGAGTCAACAGTAAAGAGATTTAGTGTGCAGGGATCCAGAAAGGACCTTGCATAGACTGAAGAAATGCAGATAAGGGATGAAAGGGAGAATTATGGGTTACGACATGACAAATTACAATGCTGGAAAAGACTGGAGGGTGCTGAACTTATTAAAGCAACAAGATATTTTGGGAGACCCTGCCCCAACATGTCCCCTGGTACCTCATCATGCCATACTCTTCCTCTTCAAACATCTGGAAAGGCTACTTTGAATGTGTGTGTGTGTGTGATTGAGAGACCCTCCACAAACACCTTCATTCCTCTCACCTCCCCCAAACCCCAAAAGCACTGTGTAGTTCTTTACCCTAGCCATTCAGCTCTTTTCTGTTGGTCTGTGTTCGAGTGTGTGTGTGTGTGTGCGTGTGTGTGTGGCCACCTGTGGTGTGCCTCTAATCGGCACTTCATCATGAGATGGATGACAAACTTGAGTGTTGGGGTAAGTCTAGCAACTGGGAAGTCTCTGCAGCACCCCACTGACCAACAGTGTGTATTTGACCACATGCTATTTTTTCTTGAATGGTGCAGCTATTAAATGGGTTCTCACAATTCAATATATGGCCGCACACAGAAGATAACCCTTTTGGTAGTGCATACAGGTCTGTCCTATCTACACACACCCTGTAAAACCAGTCCAGCCTCACACACTAATGCCACTGGCTGTTTCCATTCGCAGAGAGTTCCCATCTTAACCTGGTTACTCAAGTAACCTGGTAAAGTAACTCCGATTATGAGAAACCAAGTTAAGATGCCTGGCTTACTCCCCATACTTCTGGGACATGTAAACAGTGTTACTCCTCTGACCTTTCTCCCACTATTCCTGACTCATTTTACATGGTATCATCAGTAAATTTCTATTAGTGAGTGCAATTCCAGCAGAAGCTGCAGCCTGGTGTTCTTGAAATCTGTGATTCAGAATATTCTCCCAAAAAATGAAGGTTGCAACCTATTTGGTGTCATCAGCCAGAAAACTACATATCCCATGGAACAATGCCACGACGTGTAGACTAATCAAATAACTTGGCGCTGAAGCATCAAACAAGCTAGCTGTTTCCAAAGAGTTCAGTGCTGTGAATATTCCTCATCTCGTCCTTAAACAAACACATTAGGTAATTTAAAGTGATACGTGAAGCCATGGTGGCTGGTAAATTTAGCTAAGTTTAAAATGTAGCTGGACTGCGCCAGAGATAGAAATGTGGTATGCGATGACGACCCTAACGTGACAAAAATTTGTTAGACATTGCCAATTGATAAAATACAATATTGTACAATAGTTAATATTTTCATCAAAAGATAACTTTCATAACATTGTAATTAAACCTAAAATCTGGAAATTGAAGGTAAGACAAAATTATTGCTATTAGCTGTGGCTTGAATGGCCAATTTATTTTCAACACTGCAAACCATGAGCCAAGGATAAAAGTTCTTCTGGAAATGGACTTGTGTCTCCACAGAAATCAGCCTCCCCCTCTTGTATACTTTCCAAAGCCTCCCAAAACATTGCTGGCCTACGTCCATGGCTCCCTCTATCTCATCGCCATGGCCAGGATCCAGCCCAGCTCCTTGTGCTCTGCTCAGACCACTAATGCCCTCATTACTAGTGGAGGGGGAGTAAATGGGCTCAATCAAGACTTTCATTAACCAGAGCTCACTGTCTGCCTGTCTGGAATGGACAGAACAGGCGTGCTCCGTCCCTGGCCAGCATTGTCTGTCGCTCTGGGTCTGACTGTATTTGGCACTCGGATTGATTGGAGTGAAAGGGGATCTGATCTAAAGTTCTTGTTGTCTGTGCCAAAACACATTGTCACAGCTTAGGGTATGGGGTTATTTTGGTTGTCACATCAATATGTTTGCCATTGGAAACAAGCAAGATGTGACCAGTGTTTGACTTCAACGTTCAATCCCAAATCCTGAAGAACCCTGCATTCACTGCAGAACTGCTTAGCCAGCTCCTCATACCCAGCGACCTCTGCTGCCTGTCTCCTTTAATCAGTCTCTAAGTCTACAGTGTTGAGCTGCACATAAAGCATTGTGTCAATCAATGGGTCTCTAGGAACTAAGAATCCTTTTCGAAAGGCGAGTTAGACCTATATTTCCTTTTAACTCGACTGAAGAGCATTTTCTGTTCCACACCATCGGAAAAGTCTGTGGAATGTCGATGAAGAAGAAGCACTTGATGATTAAAAAATACAACATGGGATTAAGCTCCAGATTTGTGATTTGCCACAGATGCCTGCTTCTTTGATTAGCCTGGTGAGGGAAAGCAGAAAGAGGTAAAATGATTAGGTGGAGAACATCCCAGGTCACGGCAGAATTACAATACAGAAAACGGCGGGAGCTGGTACATTGGCTGCCTATTGCAGCTGCTTTACTGTTACGAGTGTATGCAAGGTGTGTGCGCGCCTGTGTCTTGCTCTTTGTATTGAAGTGGGTTCACATCTGTTTAATTTAGGTGATGTGTGTGTGTATTTGTGGTGAGTGTGCCTGTCCAACTGTCGGTGTGTTTTGTGTGCTGATGTACATTATCAGCTTGCAAGCCAAGCCATCTGGCACTTAATGTGTGCGTAAACTGCTGAAGTAGAAAACTCAAGCAGGGGAACACCAAACTCTTCAGGCGCCAAACTATTTCCAAACAGTTGTCATTTCTCACAGGCGTTCCTGGCAGTATAACCTCAGGGCCGACCGATTATCGACCTGGCATTTTTACGATTATCGGTATCGTTATTTTTTTTTTTATCTGATTGCCAATAAAATAAATTAATTTAAAAATGTGCTACTTTGGCTCTGATGCAGCCGCCTCTCTCTGTCTGTAGTCACCACTCTGTGGTCTCGAGCAATGTCCCACCCACAGCACTATCTGATTGGTTACACATCACAAGTAATAGCCTATCAACGCTGAAGGCTCCTGTGCCGCAGACGGGCACAGAGCAGAACGCATTTGCAGACTGGAGCAGCTCCAGTGAGTGAGCGGAGCTGTATTTCGAAGGCAAGGCAGCAGATATTGCCGAAGTTGTAATAAACATCACAATCCTCTACACTGAAGTGGCAAAAACACCACTATCTTATTATCTATTTCTATGATGACAAGCATGCCCAGTTTCCAGTTACACCACTGAAAATGCCCGAATAATGCACTTGCAGTGATATACAGTTAACTATAACGAGATAATAGTTTATTTATGTAGCGATAGCTACATCTTTGAGTAACGTTGGTGCCAGTGCAACTGGAACTTATTTCAGCTACCATATTGCGAAGGTAACATTACTCGCCCGTATGAGTTGGTGTTTTTACATGTTATAGGTAGCCGATGGTTGTAAGCTAATGTTGAGTCCCGTAGAGCTAACTTGAATGCGATAGTGAACGTCAACAAGTTGATTCATAATTTAGCCAGCTGACCAGCAAAAAAAATTGATAGGCTATAATTTCTTGCCCTTCACTTGCGTTACCAGGGCCGGTCATACTCTCACAGTCTCAACCCACGACTACTAGTAACGTTACTGAAGTGTGTCCTGAAGCTGTCTCTGACTCTGTTTCTTGTAGAGAGGTGCAGGATATTGTTGTTAGACTTTATGGAACTGCATCTAAGGCCTGTGTTAATCCATACATGGACTGCATAGATGGTGGACAGTTGTCAGAGTTGAATAGTCCCTTCTATTGCTATTGTACATATTCAGCTACAGTAATCATTAGTAATGAAGTAGCCTAGTTTTGAATGACAGGTTCCCTGCTATCACATGTTGTTAATATTTTTATGAACAACATAAATAATTATAACCAACTAAAGGCTTTCCAAAGCTGTTTTGCTGTAATAAATGAAGCAAAATCATGTGTTAAGCACATGTCAGCCTGCGGTTAACTGCACTTTTTGTTTTAAGATAATGTTGAAAAATTCTCCTTTAATTAAACACTAGCTTAAAGGCATTTCAACAAAGTTTTGTTTTGGAGTTTGTGTCTTTCAAAATTTCAACACCAAGATTTTCATATTTACTGCAAATGTATATCGGTTCCAAATATCGGTCTCCTTGATTATTAATTATCGGTATCGGCCCTGAAAAAAACATATTTCAGCTGCTGCGGTCAGGCAAATACCTCCGCAGTCACGCAGCCAAAACAGAGAGACTGAGACAGAGTTTCTTTCCTCAGGCCATCAGGACTGTTAACTCTGATCTCACCAGGGCCCCCACCAAGCACCACCCACTGCCCCTCTTTTGCACTCACATACACATACACACACACACACACACACAAAGACATACACTTGCAACTGCACATATTTATATATTTTCATATTTTTCAGATGCTTGATTTATATTTTATATTTGATACCTATTGTAAATAGTGTGTAAATATTATTTTTGCTACTGTTGTTTTTTTGCACAATCCCGTGAGCATTGCCACTTTTCATTTCACTGCACATCCTGTATGCGTATGTGACAAATAAAGTTCTTGACTTGACTATTATGTTTTAACTACACCAACCAAACAAGAAATATCCATTCATAATAGAGACATATGAACATGAGGAAGACAAAGAGGAAGTCATTACAGTCACTGTGTAGTGTAGTCCTGCTATGCTGATATTGTGCCTTTGATTGTATTGACTCTCTCCCAGTTCATTTAACTGAGTACACTACATAGGGAGGGTCAATAGAAAGCTAACTGGTCACGGAAACTTACCTGCCGGACGTATTTCCACGGCCATTACAAAACCACTTCTTGCTGGTGTTGCAGTAGACCACACAAGCTGGATCATGAATCCCACAGTAGCTAAAGAAGAGAAAGGAGAATCAGAATTAAATAAAAAGGCATCACCGTTTAGGGTATGGACCTGTTTGTTTCACACAACAGGACAAAAATCTGCCAACATACACTGGTGAATGCCCTGACTTACTCTTTGACATTTGTTTGTGCTACTCATGTACATGACCATCATCAGTGTCATCATTAGATTAGATTCGATTCAACTTTGTTGAATTGAGTACAGGTACTGAGACAACGAAATGCAGTTAAACATTTGCGCCCAATGTGGGGCTCGAACCCACGACCCTGACAAGAGTCTCATGCTCTACCGACTGAGCTAGCTGGGCATACTGCAGCACCAAGTTTGCAGACGGCACTACCATCAAAAACCTATTGACTGTGGCAAGTTAACCTACAGGAATATGGTCAGGCACCTTGTGGCTGATGATGTTACAGATAACCTTAAAAACCCTTACCAACTTCTACTAAATGACAAGAGCATCTATTCTCACCAGCTGTACAGCATCTTGGTTTAACTGAACTACAGCACAGACTGTAGAGCGCAACAGTGGGTGATGGGGAATGCCCAAGCCACAACTGGAGCACAACTCGTCATTACAAAACATTAATACTACGCACTAGCGTGGGTAGTCCCAATCGCATGGTATTATTTAACAAAATGCATGTTAATATAAAGTTACCCAAAATATTATAACTGTCAATGTTGAAATTTTACAGCCTTTGAGAAACTTTTCCTTTGTTGGCAACAGAATCAAAAGCATTTTTGATATCCAGTGTACTTCCTGGAGCGACATCAAATATTGACAGATTTTAATGAATGCTCCAATTTGTCAATAATATGCACATGATCATATGTTGAACATAGAGAAAGGAGCACTGCAGCAGTTATAATAAATTAGATGAACTATCGAAAACAAAATACACTCCTCCTCCTGACTGAATTAAAATCATTGCACTGGATCTTTAAGTTTCCCACTGATGACAACCACTGCACCTGTCAAATAGGCCTTTGCTTTACCTGCAGGCATGCACAGGGAGGTCCTTGGTATAATAAGTGTCCTCCTCATCTTCCTCAAAGTTCAACTCCGCCAGCAGTTGACTGGCTTTCACTACAGGGTCGTCTCCATTCTGCAAGACTCCGTCAGGGCCGTTAACCTGAAGAGATAGTTGTACTGAATCAACAAGATGAACTGCAATCTAATGTCTAACGTTACAGTATGAGGGGTGAACTAACGTTAACAAGTGAGATCATCAGTTGCAGGTGCACAAATTGGAAAGCCGGACATGCCTTTGAATTTCGCTTAGTAACTAGCTTGCTGAATGTCATGCCAATAGACGACTTGCTGATATCAAAACCACACTGTATTTACTGGCCTGATGTGTGTATTTATTGCTGTCAGTAACGGTTATTGTATGGGGAGTATATGCACTCTATATGTCCTGTGCACGCAGACAAATTCCTGGCAACCTTTGTTGATATGGCAATAAACAAGTGACTCTTGATATTCTAGCTGTGTGAGCGTGCTAACTATGTGAGCTAGTTAGCTAGCGCGCCAGCCGATTAGCAGGATAGCTGCACGCCAACAGACGAAAGGCACCATGCTAGCATGTTAGCCAGAGATGTTGTTAGCTAATTCGGGTTTTGTCAACACAGTAAAGGAGCTAATCTGACGACGCGCTGCCAAGAATAACCACACGAACCTGGTTATCTAGCTGACTCTGGGTTTGGCCTTGGGTCTGGGTCTGGCTCGGCAGTGTAAAATCGGTGAAGTCGTACTCGGAGCCCTGGGTGTCCGCTCCCAGCAGCTCGGCTTCCTCGGTGTCCAGGAACGTTAGAGTCTGCGAGCTCGGCCCGTACGCCTCAACACTCATTTTTTTTATTTTCAACAAAAGCGACGGCACTTGACGGTATGCTAACCCGTTTCAGATGATTCCTCCTCAGATGTTTGCTATTCCGGACAAAACTGAATCATTGAGAAAGTGAATTAATGTGGAATTGACAAACACTAGTGGAGAGCGCCTCGACTCCCACTCGAAGTGGTGACGTAGCACGTTGCTTTAGAGCACTTTAGAGGCGTGTCCGTGACGTGACACACAATACTCGTTTTGACACGTAAAATATGTAGAAACGTACTCATTCACAACAGTAGCAAAAATGTAAGAATGACATAGAAGAATAATAAAATACATGATGGATCTTAGTCGGTTTTCAAATCTACAAGTTTTCTAGTGTCGGCAAGTTAACTAGACTTTAAAATATGTATTTTGTGTAGAGTTGACCCAGACGAAATAATACCTATAGCAATCCGATAATCAACTTTAGAGGGATGCTGTGCAAATATCACACTAAAACTTTAAAATATCATGCAGCTACTACAGGTCAAAACAACAATCCTATAGTAATACCATTGGATATAAAAAAATGCAAAAAAAGTACAATAAGGTCATTATAAATTCCCTATTGACACACTATATACCTATGTGGATAGTTTTTCGCTAGGGGAATATTAACTGGTCTTGTATATTTATATGCACAGCAAATTTCCCAGTGTTCATAAGAGGTGATTTTTCAGTGACAATTATTTGGACTTAAGTGTTGATTGGAGTGTTGTTTTTCCACGCATAAAGCTGATATGGCTCTGGGGTCCAAAAGTGTTAAATTAACTCTGCCAGTCTGCCATCATAGTGTTTATTTTTACACACTGAGTAAAATTAACAGCGACAATTTTGCTGTGAACGGTGAAAAGCATGCCAATTCTGCTGCAATTGATTTTGTACAAATAGTCAGTGCAAATAAGTAATCCGACTGGGAAGAACAAACTGTGAAATAAGCCCATGTAAGGCGTTTTAATCACACACAGCTTTAAACTTGCTTTGATTTGCAAACCTGTGCCATATACTGAAGCCAGACACGAAGAATGTCATATTTCCATCAAATAACAAATACTGATTGTACGTGCAATACATTCCCTGAGATAAACACATGAAATGTGGACATTTTCTAATGGTTTCCAAATGGTGGTTTCCAATTTATCAAGTGTCTCTGTAGCAAACACAAACAACACAAGGGGATGGCAGGATAATTGCACAATAATAACCAAATCATACCAACAGGAACTGAAAGACTGGAGAGAAGAGATAGGAAATCATACACAAAACTACTTGCAATAGTGAAAAACCAGAACCACAATTGGCATGGGGAAGGATGTGGCTTAAGGTCTACACAGCAAAGAGAGTGCAACTATAAAAGTGGAACCAGTGTCCCTATTGAAATGATGCAATGTTCATATGGCCATAAATGTACTTGCGTCCTCAGTAAAGGCCTATTTTCATAGTCTCATGGAATATAGTATAAGACGCAGTACTGTAAAGATATTACAAATATTCACAGATGCCTCCTGTTTGTGCACATAACACACACACATACACAAATATACACACACACCCTGCTACCCCTCTGATACTGCCTATCAATAGCCTTTATCTGACCAGACCTAAATGGATGCTCTGGCTTACAGTGGGAATCAAACCCTTAACTCTAGCACCATCAACAACTACACAGGAACTTAAGATAAAGTGCTGTACAATATCTGTCCATACTGCATTTTTGACATTTTACACATATTTCACAATTGAAGATGACATTATTGTTAAAGGAACCCAATTATTGTTAAAGGAACCCAATTCAGACACATTCTTGTTCCTGGATAGACTGTGTATTTCACATGTGCAAAGCTCCTCAAATTAATGCCATGGGTTTTCACAAGACACGGAGTTGATTGGATAAATAGGCCTCAGGGTTTGTAAGGGGCAGATGGAAAGTTCCTCGAGTCATCATCACTTACACCAAACGTGAAAGGTTCTTAAAATTTTGAAGCCTCAGACCCAAATGAGAAATGTATTTACTTGCCTTGGGGCCCACGGGTGGGGCCCAGCGGAAATCGGCAAGTCATCCATTTTGGCCAATTGGGTCTATTGGTCTACTTGTGAGTGACCCACAGTTCAAGACACCATTCTGTGAATCTACCATGAGTGGGCATGCTGGTGTTGATGTTGATGGTGGTGGCAGTTGCTGTGGTGTTTGTGCTCCTCCTCAGCATGATCCAACAGCTCCAGCATCTCCCGCACTATGGCCTGAAGGGCTCGACCCAGGTCCTGGCTGCTGTAGGGCTTCCCCAGTGGAGGTACGTGCACAAAGGCAGACCGGCCCTGCCCCAGGTATAGAGACGTGTAGTAGGTGTAGTCACACAGATACCTGGCAACGGGGTAAAGGGTGGATGTTACGTTATGTAAAGATTGTGTTTACGGCATTTCATCTGCATCAAATAGAGTACAGAGTGCCAGAAAAGAAGGTAGTGAGAGAAGGAGGGGAAGCCATGTGACAAAGGCTGTGAGCCAACATTGCTAGCATACAGTTGGCGCCCCAGGCTGTTAAGGTTTGTGAAATCATTGAACAATCTTAATTTGCGTGCAGATATTTTGCAGTTGTTTAGTGTTAAAGGAAAATATCTGTCAGAGGCAGACATTTCACTTTCAACTCATGAAAACGTTCTTTGGCAACTGTGAAAAAAAGAAACTGTAATCTAAATTGATAGTCTGGCAGAAAAGGGATGGCGGAGCAAAAAATACACAACATTTCTATAATTTTCCTAGATAAATCTGAAAACATGATAATGGGTGATGATCATGATTAGGCTGAGGACAATGTGTACTTTGAGTTCAATAATGCGTGAAGCATGTGTATGTCTGTGCGCATGCATGTGTGTGCTTTCCTAAACAAGTGCATAACCGCAACATCCCTAACCTTCCAGCATCCTTAGATACCGACACAGTCACCCCGAGCCCAGAGCCATTGACTGTCTTGCAGATCATATCCATGTCCACGACTGAGTTGATGCAGTCTGGGCCTTTCTCCATGCAACACTGGGAGGCTGGGCAGAAGCTGCAGTTGTCCAGGCGCTTATAGCCATGGTTGTGGCCACACTGCTCCAGAGTAACAGTGGTGGCTAACCCAGAAACGCCAACATGGACCACTAACTGTTGACAGGACCCCAAAAGGCAGAGAAGAAGAATGGAGATGGCAATTTTATTTTGTTTTCTGGTTGGTTGATTGATTCACTGATTGGTTAATGGACAGGATTTAAAAATTGTGTTTTATATGTGTTGTATATTTCTTTGAATACCTGTGGCTGCTGCTGTTTCCATAAAGAGGGCAGTAGGCTCTGAACAGCCTGGTATTCAACAGGCACCTCACACACATGAAGGTCTACTGTCTCACCCAACCCCAATCGCTCCAGTTCCTGTAAGCACAGGAAACAGGAAGTGCAAGAAGTGCAACATACATACACTCACCGGCCACTTTATTAGGTACACCTGTTCAATTGCTTGTTAACACAAATAGCTCATCAGCCAATCACATGGCCGCAACTCAATGCATTTAGGCATGTAGACGTGGTCAAGACAACTTGCTGAAGTTCAAACCGAGCATCAGAATGGGGAAGAAAGGGGTTTTAAGTGACTTTGAACGTGGCATGGTTGTTGGTGCCAGACGGGCTGGTCTAGTATTTCAGAAACTGCTGATCTACTGGGATTTTCACGCACAACCATCTCTAGGGTTTACAGAGAATGGTCCGAAAAAGAGAAAATATCCAGTGAGCGGCAGTTGTGTGGATGAAAATGCCTTGTTGATGTCAGAGGTCAGAGGAGAATGGGCAGACTGGTTCGAGATGATAGAAAGGCAACAGTAACTCAAATAACCACTCGTTACAACCAAGGTATGCAGAATACCATCTCTGAACGCACAACACATCGAACCTTGAAGCAG
>OOFE01015769.1:2042-13370 GCA_900323365.1 Monocentris japonica
TCACACTAAGCGACCCTCCTAGTATTGTTGCCATGGTCTTTCCCACAGTCCGCTTAGATACGAGTTTAACCAACGTCCCCTTTGTAGTTATGACAAGTTATGACACTGAAGACCTCCAGCAGCTCCATATTGACATTGCCACAAAATCCACCCTCATTAGTTTAAACTCACCAACAGAGACCAGCTCTTTCAGCTTTAATTCGTCTGACAGTGAGTTCCATAAAGAGGGAGCACAATACATGAAAATACAATACAGTCTATGGATCTGACCTTAGAGAAATGACTGTTTATGGTCACAGAAATCTGTGACCATAAACAGTCATTTCCACCAAGGTCTTTTAGAGATTCATTGTTGTGGAAATTCAACTATGCATCTTAACACCTTAACTCCCACAATCCTCCTCGTTTCCAGAAAGGACTGTAATTCATGACACACTATGCTTTGGATAGTGTGGTATCAATGGTTTTGATTGCTCCGCAGGAGATGTTCAGCCTGCAAAAAAAGAGACACAGGAGTCAAGGAACAATTTAGACATAAAAAGTGTAAGCTGACATAGGTCAATGGTTGCTTCCTTTAACTGATATTTAGCCAATACATCTCCGTTCAAAGTCAACTCTGAGCCACAGGGCCCTAGACTAGTAAGTCTTCCAGTGTAGGTATACTGTAGAAATATTGATCAGTACCAAAAAGTCAACAGGGTCCTCTGGTTTGGCTTTGCAGCAGTCCAGCATGGCCTCAGTGAGGGAGGGCATTACATACTTCATCAGGTAGTTCCTCAGGGGCAGGGAGTGAGCTTCCAGTAGCTCGTACTGCTGCCTCTTCACCTCCGATACATTCCTGTTCTAAGAGATGAAGACAAAACTCGAGTGACTTTCACATTCTAACCAGAGTGGGAAAGTAACACCAGCCCACCACCCACCAAGAAACCAGGGGGTCTATGGATCAGTCTCCAGCCCTTCGTTTCTTCATTTGTCTGTCACAAGCCAATGATTGCCAATGATTTTAAAGCATGTGAGAATGATGCATCTCACCACAACATTCTGCCATTTTCAGCGTTACACTGATTAGCCCAAGGATGGTACTACAATTACAAGTCAGAATTGAAATGAAAAGAATAAGCCGTCATCTCTCCCAAACTAGAAGTTCAAATCACATGAAATTTGATTCACATATTATCTGAGGTGGGGAGCTGGCAGAAAATCTGACACTTTGCAAAAGTCACCGTGGCATGATTTTTGACATTTTGATCCTCTCAGAGTTAATCGCTGCCATCTGTGAGGGTACCATGTAAGGCGACTTCTCTCAGCTTACCCACTCCTCATATTGAGCGGTCAGCTCAGCCAGTGCAGCCTCATCCCTCTGCCTCTTCTCTGCAGCCTCCATAGCCAGTTTCTGCTGCCTCTCCTCCTCCAGCCTTCTGTCCTCCACCGCCTGCTCCTCTGGACTGAGGCCATAGTTCTTGGGGATCCCCACCACCTCGGTAATCTTCTTTATAGCATCTGTGTACTCAGGGTCATCTGTATTGACCTCTGGGGAGAAACAAGACTTCTTTTTCAGAGCTATTTTTTAATAATCCTTTGCTTGTTATGTATACATTTTGCTGTTGCTATCTTGATTTCCTCCTCGATGAGTTGTGTTGCCATTTAGTTTATGCTATTGTTTGACATTGCAACTCTTTTTAAGCGAAAGAAAATACTTTCAGCTTCTTTATCTCACTTGCACAATTTGCAATCTATCTCTTATTTCTGTGTTTTATCATCTATGTGTGCCAGCTAATGAGCTAAATATGTTGTGTTTCTTTGTTTGCAGTCTGAATCCTCGTGGCCTGATATCTACAGTGTGGAGTTGAGAGAGAGAGAGAGGTACCGATGTGTTCCGGGTGAATCTCCAGCTCGTCAAAATAGTCCAGCAGGGTTTCCTCTGCGGCGCTGAATTGTCTGTATTTTGCCAGGCGGGGGACAAATTCATCCTGGGTGTAGCGCATTTTCTCCGCCACGCTCTGTGGGAGGCCTTGTGCTCTTTTCATGAGAAACTCATCTGACGCGTCAAGGGCGAAAACATGCTCTGCAAAACATAAAGCAAGGAGGATAATGCTTTTGGTTACGTATACGTGTTTCCCCTTTTTATGTGTTTGTTATGGGGAAACAACACAAGACTTTGCACTTTAGCAGATTAATTGTGATACTTTGTCACGTGGTAGTCTATATGGGATTTTTGTGAAAAGTGAGGACAACCTGGAGTGATCTTCTTGTTGTACATGGGTGCTTTGGACTTCGAATCCTGGTTTTCCGTGTCCTCGTCTGAACAACAAAAAAACACCCCATACATTCAGACATATTAGATATTATCAAGAACTCTAAAGCAATCCAATGAATGTATGAAACTCACCGGAGAAAATCAACATGGCTTGCTCATAAGTCTTAGGGAAGCCATCAAGGACGAACCCTTGGTTCCTGCATGGCTGTGAATTCAGCTTTTCTTGCAAAATGTGAAACACGAGATGGTCAGCCAGTCGACCTGTTGGACCAAAATAAGGTACGCACATACATGTGAAGCGGTGAGAATTAGGAGCTTTGACACACTAACAGGCATTATGAAAGGTTGGTGGCATCTATAGCTAACCTGCGTTCTTCTCCATGCTGTTGTGAATAGTTTCCAGTTGGTCCTGTGCAGCAGCCACTGCCTCTTCGTTGCTATATTCAAGGTCACCTCCTCTCAATATCTCCTCCTGTAGCATACGAACATGAAATAATGAATGTGAAGGTTATGTGCCGAGTAAGTTTCTCGACTCTAGAGCTCATTACACTTTATTATTGTAGACATACTTGGGCATCAATTGAAAAAAAGAGAATTACTTTTCTGTGGCAAATTGGAAGAGGTCAGTGAATTTCCACAAGAGGGCAGTACATTTCCTTTCACTGTATCAGGTAGGGCATATGAATGTCTTTGCTGCCACTCACCAGCTGTGTGATCTTCTCTCCAATGACTTCTTTGAGCTTGATGTGGTGCACTTGGTAATGTTTGCAGAGCTTCTCCGCAATGGTGGTTTTACCCACGGCCGGAGGTCCAGTGAGGCAGATTCTAACGGGCTAAAAATGGATAACCCAGATGTGTGTGTGTACATGAATCAAGACCAATTGGACCTGCTACCAAACAACCTTTATGCCTCAATATCCCAATAACGTGTCTGGATCTAATTAGATGATTTTACTGAGATATTTCTTAGTTGCTGCCTTAATGTCTTGCACAGATGTCACACCAATCGGGTTTCAAAAAACATGTCTAATTGTAATCCTTGAGTGAAGGACTTGAACACTCACAAGTAGCTGCCTGGTGTATTTGTATTCCTCCACGATGTGATCCATGTTTTCAACTATCCCAGCTTCTGACGTCCAGCGGAGGTTGAAGGTGTCTTTCAAAAGGACGGGCTCCAGACGGAGGTCGATCCTCAGGCACTCCAGTTCCTCCGGCTGAAATGCGAGACACAATACACTCCGCGCTTTGCTTATCAACAGTGTGCCTTACATGAAATATTTACAAGAATACGGTAGCCTCATGATGTTTTAAAGGGGAATGCCACTCAGTACAATAATTCAGATGTGTTACTATAGTGATAAAATACAAAAGTTCATCCAATAGTTGCAAACATTTATTTAACTAACTATAGGTCTTCGTATCGTTTTTGAACCTGTGATGTCATCAAGATGTAAAATCTACAGCTGCTGCATAGAGTATAAATTGTGTCAGATAGTAAAGATGACAGAGAGTGAGACATTTTCCTATTCAGAAATGATAATACTATGACTACTTCTACTAGTAACAATAAGAAGAAGAAGAATAAACTTTATGTGTAAAGTACTTTTCAGAACAAAGTTACAGAGTGCTTTACAGAGGAAATAAAGTGTGTTACAGCATTGTTAAAAGGAACATGAAGGACAACACAAAACAAAAAACAATTACACCAGAAAAATAAAAGCTGGTACATAGCTCATAAAATAAATACAATGAGACTCACATACCCTCAAAGCCTTCATGAGGATGGCTTCCTCCTCCGGTACTTTATTGATTTTTCCCGGCCCAAGTTCAAAGCTTATCATCTAAAGGCGAGTGAGAGAATAAAAATCATTTTTCTGCAAAATGTTTTTAAATCATATTACTATTTTTTGTTAATGTACTAATAAAACGTGTTGTATCCTTATTCAAACGTAGGTTACCTTTATAATATCCTCCAAAGTGTTCTTGGAATCATCCACGGCGAGGACGTACTGTGACTTTGGCTTGAGGTCGATGATGTTATGGATCACTCTGAGGAAGTAAAGACGGTCAGATCAGCCCTGTACTAGTAATGTTTACGAAACAATGTATGTATTTTGACACCAGAGTAAATCAAGATCACCCTCCGAGGTCATATACGTGAATCATGGGAATGTAATTTGTGCCTGGTCCAAATACAGGAACTTTTGGAAACTGCATTGACCAAGACGCCTAGAAACACAAAAAAGTTGGAAATAAACATGATACGGCAAATAATGTATATATACAGAGACATATAGCTATATAAGTTAAGGTTAATATCTACCTTGAAAAAGTAATGAAATAGGTTCTCTCCCTTTCCATACTGAAGACCACCAGCTACAACATAACCGGTAAGCTTGGACTTTTTCTGTAAGATGAAAAGAAATCAGCGTTGAATTGAATCCACAAGCCTTACTGACATTAGTCCCAGTCTATGTCTTTTTACAGCTAAATTCAGTTTCATGCTGTTTGTCTTTGAACAGTTCAACATAGAAAATGGTGAAGTTAAGAACCCAAATATGCATCACTGAAAAGCTGAAAAGTTCTGTCACTATTCTGTTGGAATACATTTTGAAGAACATGTGCTTGTGTGTGGTCCTAACTTGACGATTATCTACGTTGAACGGCTCAACACCAGTGTCTACTTACAGCTCTACCCAGTTTAAGCACAAGTCTCTCCAGATTGTGATGGTTTTTGAAGTTGGGATGAGGCCTTTTCCTCCTGTAGTCTTCGTCTGTTAGCGGGACAGCTGAGTCATCCTGAGGAGAGGAAAATAAAGCCATGCTGACTGTGCTTTATGCCCCAGGACAAGTGGACAGTATAGCCAACTTTTACTCCGCACTCACCAAATCCCGTGGCTTGGTTGAGGCCCATGTCATCGCCGTGGAGACAAGGATGAACAGTTTCCGAGACGTGAAGCTCATCATCTCGGCATGAAGAGCTGTCGGTGAAAGACAGAAGAAACAGTGCTGATCCTACATTGCCTTTAGCAGAGTCAAGCTATCGCACTAATACACATGTGGGGGTCCTCCATAGCCTAAGGGTCCTGAGATGCAGCCTTCTGGCCTCTGCTTCAGTCCACCCCTCTCACCCACCTGCTTACCTGTGATTGCCCATGTCCCCTCTTCAATCTGCTCTTCTGTTGCGTTTTCTGAGATGTTGTACACCACTACGTCACATTCCAGCAGGCGTTCAAGCAGCTGATCTCGAGTCAGTGACTGCAAAAAGGGTGTACATTTGGCAATGTGTTTTATTTGATTTAAAGCTGACATAGAGGGCTTGGAGCAAGAGGGGCTTTAGTAGGGTTTGGCACATTTTACAGCCTAAACTAAAAGTTGGACCTAACCTTGATCAACTTTTGTAAATATCTTTTGATAATAATAATGAGAAACTTACACTTAAATAAATAAATCTCCTCAAGAGCTTTTACTTGATATATAGATCTCATTATCACCCAAAATGCCAGTTAGGCCCTTCTGGCTCCAAGCCCTCTTCGACTTTCTGAAACTCAAGGGCCTCAATTCTCTCAACCCTAACTTATGGCAGAGCCATTACATCTAATATAAAAACTTCCAAAACTGCTGATATTAACTTCTGCAGACAAGTGGACGACTGACAAGATATTATTTGGTCCATGTGATATATTATGAAACATATAAGCACACAGCTTTGAGGAAAGATTACTGCTTCCCTGATGTAATTTTCTTTTTTATTTTTTAGCTATTCTATCCAAATTAACACATGACGCCCATGATGAGACTCACTGCGTACTGTTCTAGGAGGAAGCTTGCTTTTCCTTCTCTGGGGGAAGAAGTAGTTCCGACAATCTGAAAAGCCCCATCCTGAAGTGTCCGTTCATCTCTCTCTGCTAACGGCGTGTCCTCGTCTGCGTCATCATCCTCAGAGGACCCGCCAGGTGTGCATGTTGACAAAAACTGTAGGTACGTAGGATAAATTAGACTGGTGACAAGTCACGTTGAAGTCACAGTATTTGCTTTCTTTTACTTTACCTTTGCGATAAATTTGGAAGAATAAGTGTCGACGTTGTTTACAAAGATGCGCCTGGGCCAAACTTGTTCCTTTTCGTCCCCCATTACACCGTTGTTAGGACGAAAGGAGACGCTTTGCGGTTGCTAACGTCGTTTCAGCCAAATAAGTGTTGTTCTGGCAACGTGCAAATGTACTGCTAAGGTAAAGTAAAATACTTTATGCTACTCTGTCAATACATCTGTAAGAACAACCGTCAATATTGTTCACAAAACCACGTTTAGGCAAAATTTGTTCATTTCCTTCCCCGTTGCTAAGAAGACTTAGGAAGACGCATTGCGGTTGCTAACGTCGCCTCAGCCAATGAAATGCTCTAAAACAACACACCTAGGGCCAAACCGGGACACCGTCAGGGGAAACACATTTTTACAGGGGATGCAATTTTTGGCATAACACCAGAACAACGTTGGGTGTAGTTTAGCGCGTTATAAGTTAAATTAAAAGGATGACAAGAACATTGGACATCAACGGTGTTTGAGTTCCCTGATCGTTCACAGGAGAGATGGCAGAGCTATCGCGATGTTTGCGACGGGAAAGTAGCGTTACGTAACTACTCAAGCTAGCTGCTCCCAACGATTTACACGTAAAATTACGGCGGTACTGAAATGAGCGAGTAATGAAGAAGTCATTATTTTTTGAATAACGCTGGTCTGAACGAGGTCTGATAGTTTCTTCTGGCACCACCGTATCTACATTTTTTCACGTCAAGGCCAGGAAAAATAGTTTAAATGTTATTTGAATGAGCTAATGTCAATCCTGCTAATGCCATTATTAAGTTATTTTCCCAAACGAAAAACCACCATAATATTTCTATAACATTACTACAGGGATTTTAAGTGTGTCTGTGGTACCCATTAGTAATTATGTATGTTAAGTATTTCTCGTGACTTTACTGTACTTGATATATATTATTTAATCTCCTCTGGCATCACTATACTATTACTAGAATCTTCCTATAAGGGGCTGTGATATTTTTATAGTATCCATCTAAAAAATATTATAGGATTACTAGAGTTTTTCACGAGGGTTCGACTGTATTGTATCTGCTGTACTGGAAGAAAACAATCTGTTCGATTTTGAATCAATTCACTTCGATTTATCAGTAAAACTTGACATTGAGGTGATAACTAAAACTATGTAAGATTTGATCTGACAATCCTCAGCATGAGAGTTTGATGTGTTCCTAACTGAGCTAAACAGGCAATAGAGTAACGTAAGCGCTATCCCCTGTCAAACCAGACGTGCAAATAACTACATATACCACAACTGTAAAACACCAAATAACCCACAGGTTAATGACAATAATAATATTTATAGTATTACAGAGTATTGCTATTCATTTCATTTCGTGTCTCGTTCATCGGTTTATTCAGCAGCACCCGGTTCAGTCGGCCCTCTGGCTCAGCGGTTCGCGAACCGTTCAGTCGGTCCTTCGACTCAGCGGTTCACTGAACGGCTCAGTCCGTTCTTTGGCTCAGCGGTTCATTTGATTCAGCAGCACCCGGCTCAGACACACAAAGTCACCTAGCATGCTGTAACATGGTGAGTGTTTCACAACGAACAAGGTTTAGAATTCATGAGTGATTATGACTAGTTTATGGACTTATTAACAAGGCAACATCGTAACTACTCCATTACTACTAAGTAATGCTGTTCTCTGGCACTGCTGTAACCGCTGCTGAATCGATTCAGTTGCGTGTGCGAGTCGATTCAACCCACTCACTTAAACGAGTCGGTTCTTTTGAACGATTCGTTCGCGAATCGGCCATCACTAGCGCTGACATGGAAACTTCTAAAGCATTCCATGTATTTATAGAGTTGACACCATCTGAGAGACTGCTGGCAGGGCTTGGTGGCCTTTCTCTACGCTCTCAGTACAACACAGTCGCTCGATGACCCTGTGGTGTATTCACAGCACCGCAACACTCAATTAAATTGCTCAGGAAGGTCTAGACATGAGCTGTTTGTTCTCATTTATAGCACTGTGTGTCCAACCTCCAACCTCTAAACGTAAACTGGTCATTTCTGGAATATTCTGGAATATTATGGAATTGAGAGAAGTGTATTCCATACGTGGAAATGTCAGGGAGTTTGATTAATTCTCTGGGGAAGTCAGTTTTACAAATGGGTCACTTTGCAGGAACAACAGAATGTATTTTCCAACTTTCACACATTCATTGCATCAGATGGTTTTCAGCCCAACCGTGGCAGTTAGCATCTTTAGGTCATGGAGACACTCCAACTAAGTTATGGAAAGTCCTGGAACCCTGGTTTATTATAACCATTAAATCTAGCAGTGCTGTTGACTGTATAGCTGCTTGCCAGGTTCTTCTCTCTCAACCTCTTGTCTCTGTAATGATTTACTATTACAAACTGACCACTGATGTGAAAAATATTTACATCGCTCCTTCTGATTAACATGTCAACCAGCGTGCAGTCTGTCCGAGCCAGCAGCTGTTTACGGCAGGCATGTAGCACATTACAATACCGGACCTTGGTGCCAAGGACAGTGCACAACTGAGAATATGATTTCTCACTGTCAAAGGCTGTTTTCCAGTTTACTCTTCTACAACAACCACTCAGAGCTGGTGAGTAACTGCAGAGGATTACACCTATTGGGATTACATGATGACAAAGTAGTAAAGTGATAACTGTAGTCCTTTATCGTCATAGACTGGGGGCAAAACATTGTAATCAGACTACAGATATTACAGATACAACAACTAACAATGAATTAGTTATTGAATGACTCCTAAACGTATTAAAAAAGTGAATGCATTTTGGCTTGTTTTTAGGTTATTGGCACTAACATCATTTTACCCTATGGTGTTGAAAATAACACTTCAAATTTCAGTCTGAAAATTGAAATAATTAATCTTGTATGGAGGTATCATTATCTATTTTAAATTAAAATACAGGTGATTATATAGATTAGATGAAAAACAATCAAATATATATGGTTTTGGAATTAATGGTTTTGCAGCAACAGATGTGAAGTGACAACTTTGCAGGGTGTTCCTGAACATAAAAAGCAACAGCTTTCTTATGCACTTCCTGAACGCATTCCTCTCCGTCTTCAAATACATATACATTGAAAGGTAAACAAACCATTGTCCAAGCAGCACTGGCTGTTAAGCATTTGTTGCCAACAGCTGCAGTGATGGCCACTGTTGCTTGCGGGGGCTGTGCAGAGAAGGCAGCTGTCAGAGAAAGACACAGACAACCACTGTACTTCCTACGTGCCCTTATAAGGACAAACCCCCCCCCAAAACCCATTTAACCCACTTAAGACCGATCTGCTTATCCTGATAAAGACCTGGTGGTAAAGAAAGGTTCGTTGACTTGAATGGAACTGTTGATACAACACAGCACCATTTTCATCCAAAAACTGACTTTTGATGTTTCCATGCAGTACTTGCTCCTGTGAGAGGCTATGCCAAGCATATTATTTGCAGCAATTATTGTGACAATTTGTTCATTTTACATTAGTTAATGCTAACAAAGTTAGAATGTGAATCGTGATAATCTCATGGCAAACTTAAAATTGAATAGTTTCATTGTCAAAAGATTTTGATGATATGCTCTTGGGTCATGTGCACTTGATCTGAAATTTGTGACCTGTGCAGACAGCAAGCTATTATTCACACCTTCCTGTCTTCTCCATTCCAGTATCGTGGCCTCGCTGACTGTTGTTGGAGACCATTACAAGGCAAGGGAATCCTGAAGGATTGTGTCTGCTGGCTATCTCTGCTGCTGCTGCTGCTGCTGTGAAAAATGTCTATATATAGAAGCCTCACAGCGGCCAGTAGAGCAACACTGGGATCAAATATGCCCACACATAATCCAACTGTGGCACATCTAGCTAGAAGACAGGTTTGTCACATGCCTTCAATATCTTTTGCTGAGAGTCACCATCCTAAATGGTGCTTTTCCACAGAGTCTTTGTCTTACAGGTTTGAGATCATTGGGCCAGTTGAGATTTTTCATGACCCTCCTGGCAAAACAGTACAGTATCTATCAATGGGAGACACGGCACTGTGCTTTGTGTGGTGATTCTGTCGTGGAATTGCCTGTAAGCACTCAATAATATTGAAATAACACAAAACACTGACAGGTTGAAGTATAAAAATATATTGTATACAAATATATTGGAGAGAGATACCTTGTCACGGATCTCACAGAAAGTCAAAATCTCTCTATGCTCTCTCTCCCTGAAAATCAGCACACTACCATCTTTATAGTTTTTTGGAAAAAAAGAAACCTCTCATGATTGGTAACATTGTTCATCCTATAGACTACCTCCACATAGTAGTGGTCTTGTCAAGGTCAGATTTATGACCTCCTTGAAGGGCCTCACTGGCTTGTGTGCAATACTCAGGCACATGTCCGTGGCATGTGACAATCAGTACAACCAGCCACAAAATGATAAATGATCAATACTAGCATTCAGTGCTAATTTACCCTCACAGTTCCCCAGGACATTCACCCAAATCTATGCTACATAGTTATCACATGGCCAAGATAAAGGCTGTTAAGGAAACCCAGGTCATCAGCCCCCTCTTAAGTAAATGCTGGGAATAGAAATAGACAAGTAGGTTAGTAGCGTCTTCCCCTGAGGTAGATTACAGCGTGCGGCTACAAATGGAATATTTTAAACATTTGGCGGTGGGGGGTCTTTGCATTCTCATTGGGCCGGCAGGCTTTAGACTCCATTTAGAAAAAAAAAAAGAAGCCCTGTGGCCTGATAGGGCCCAGCAGAGGAGCGTAGGCAGCGGGGGCCAGTGGGAGGTGACAAATAAGGAGCCGGGGGCTAGAGCTTATCCACCCGCAGTCTGTAGCGACATGTAGCCACCGGCACCTGTCACACTCCATTTCCCTAAAAGGAGAGAGCGGAGCCAATCAGAGCTCAGAGCTGCCCACGTCGCTGCCAGCAGAGGCAGTCCCAGGGATCCGTCGCCCCCACCGGGGGCTCTGGACGTTAACT
>OOFE01015774.1:0-11610 GCA_900323365.1 Monocentris japonica
CCCCTGCATCGCACGCGTCTGTCGCCTCCTTCCCATTCTCCATCCATCTCTCTCTCACACTCCTCTGCTCCCTGCCTCGATTTGCCCCCTTCTGCCTCCCTCTCTCCCTCCATCTGAGCCAAAGACAAAAGCCGCTGCAAGTTACTACAGTATCACTTTGAAGCCGCTGTTCAAACAGGATGATGCCATATTGTTGGTTGTGCTGAATGTCCTCATGTATCTCGAGAGTCTCCTTGAATGTCACTGTACAAATAGGAATCATCAAAAGCATAGCATGTATAGCACATCCCCTTCAGTGACTACAGGATTGTTCCTTGGATTGATGGGTAATAGAGGATGTTTCTAATTAGGAATGATGAAGGAAAGTTTGGGCTATTACTATCCTAAACCTATGACAACTATAATGCGCTTGCTTGATGAGTAATACCAAATGTATTTTTTAAGTAACTCAGCTGTGATTTCTTAGCATTTACCCACTTAGTTACCAGCTGTAATTACCTGGTTCAATTCAACTGCACAGTAGCAGACACCCGGAAACCATCATTCACTTGATAACAGGGTACCTCTGTTTATCTGATGATTAATGGGGTTTTAGTGTTCTCCGTTGAGCCATAGGTCACTTGAACTCTGCAGCCTGACCTGCAGGCTATAAAAGCCAGTGAAGACCATAGATACATTTATGTGGGCACGTGAATCTTCTCTCGTCTAATCACTTTTACTGCTGCTGCCACACAGGGGTGATGTGACCTTGGCTAGACACTTGTGTTGTTCAATGGGACATTTATAGCTTTACAACACACTTACAGTACGACGCACACAGACACAAGCACACACACACACGGATAAATGCCCACAAACATGTCTGTACATTGTCACACACACTTACACACATACACAGCACACACACAACACAAATGCACAGTTTCCGCCTTGTTATAATAAGGGATGTGAATGACATCGCCAGAAGTGAATCTCCAATTGGCCAGAGAGGAAAGCTTGCTTTAGAGTGTGTGTGTGAGTCATTTTCAAGGGTAACTGCTTTGTACTCAGCCAGTGTAAGACAGAGATTCAGGAAAAGGTCACCTATGTAGCCAGCCACACAAGCCACTGCTCTACATCTCTTCAGCTAGGTGTTGGAAAATAGTCAGTGATTCTTTAATGGCTGTGCTTTCATTTGTTTGATTGTGCATCAACAGATGTATCGTGCTAGGAGCCACAGTGGGACTGGTTGGGGGTTAGCTAAGGAAGATGCCTTTTGAACAGCTAGGAGGATAAGGGGCTTGAGTGTGCAAAGCGAAAAAGAAATAACTCCTGTTTCAGTCACACAATTAAAAATGTACCGGCTTCGTCAAACAGTACCCTAAATTTATTGTTACTGTAACTTCTCTTCCAGCAAACCTGGACAGATAATAACCAGGCAATAACCAGGAACATCTGGTGACTTGTGCTTGTTTAGTGCTCAAGAAAAAGTCCTGCCCTCAGCTATACAAATGTAGAATCACAGTGAAGGCTGTTGAAGCTTATACCTTGGCGTGCTCACAGAACAGGGCATAATGTTGTGGTATTGTTATGCTGTGTGTATGATATATATTTGTACACTCAAACTGATAAGGAGAGACAGAAAGAGTTACGTGGACTGAATGAGTGATCAGTGCATTTATTACAGTTAAATGTAGTTGCTATAGTCCTTCACCCTACGTTGCCTTTAAATGTCCCTGTGATTAGTGAGGCAGGCAATTATCCTACGCCACAGTCAAACCCTCCGCATGATTACTAACAATTTGCTTCTTATACTGCAATTATGTTCTTTGCAATAACAAAGGGTTGTTATTAAAGAGGAAATGCTTTATGTGTGTATCTGTGTGTGTGTATATGAGAGCATGTTTGTAAGTGTACAGGTACATGCATGCATGTATACGCGGATGAATTAACAAGTATGCGTTTGCTCTATTCCTTCATAACCAACTACAGTAACTGCACCCCCACCACCCAAAGCCATTTTTGGGGCTTGTTGAAGCAGTTTTCTGCTGTGCTGGGCAGGGATGCCATTTTCTGATCTTGAGACCCGTTACAGGCTAGAGAAATCTGCCTCTTGAGTCGATCTGCTTCGTTCTAGATCCCTGTGTATTTCACTGCTAACAGGAACGGTGCTGTTCAAGGCTTAAAGGCTGCAGCGCAAGAGAGAAGAAACAAGAGGCAAACTGGGTCAGATGACTATGGCTGTGTTTTCATGATGTCAGTAGGAACAGAGAGGTGAGATGTGAGATAAAGAAAATCCAAGACAGGGACTCTGCTGCTGCCAAGATCTTGTCTGACAAAATTTGGATGAAAGTGTGCATTGTCATAATTACAGAGGAACTGTCAATCTTTCCACATCCTTTTATTCAAGAAATATAAAAAATTTGGATTTGGGTGGGGGGAGTTGAGGAATGTGCATTTTTTCAACCAGCAGGGGGCAGTGGAGCTGCAGCTGTGCGAGTGTGCATGTGTGTAAGCGTTCAAAGTGATGTATTCCCTGTGATGAGCTTTCCCTCCACAGCCTCTCCCATAGGAACGCCAGTGTATGGCCAGCATACTGTACTGACATTTGAAATGCACACAAGCCAACGTGCATGCTTGTGTATGTGTAAGCACACTCCCCCCTGATTTGTATCCAGAAGTGGTTAGGGGCTCAAGTGTCCAACACTCCAAAGTCCTCAGCATAATGCAGAGCCGAAGACGTGCACAAGTGTCCTCCAGTGTCTGGGTAATTGTGAAACTTTATTCCAAGGTACATGTGACTGAGAACTCATTCCTGTTCTGCACATGTGACATTCATTCTTGTTTTACCCTCAATGCTATGTCTATGTCTAGCCTGTGGATTTGGTTACTCTTCTACTCATGATGCACTACTCATTTCTTTGGTAATAGCTTGACGCACATAAACACACACCCACATACTCACAAGCACACAAACATAAATGGGAGGGATTGAAATGGGAGCCAGCAGGACCCTCCCTGTCTCTCAGGTACTCCCTACCCATCCTTCACCAACCCTTTGTGTCTATGCTACTCCTGTCATGTTTCTATCCCCAATGTCCTCCTGCTCTCTCTCCCACTTCCTGTCTTTTTCCCCTATTTCCATTTATATTTTTGCTGCACCCAAGCTCTGACAGGAGATACACAAGTCTCACACTTGACAGGTAGAGAGAGGTCTGGTCATCCCTCTATCCACCTTCATTGCCCTTTCATCCACCCCTCTCTTCTCCAGCTTTTTAAATGTTTGCAGATGGACACTAATAGTCTTCTCTGTATGCCGGTGACACACTAATTAATCAAGCGCACCACGCTGGCCCGTCCAATAACAGCCAACAGCTTCCAGCACACAGCTAGCTAGCCATAAACAGTTTGGGCAACCCTGAAGGGCTGGGTGTACACATATGTGTGTTTGTGTGCGTAGCAATTGTTCCTGGGTGGATATTTTGTAATGGATCCAGTGTGTGTATGAGTCTGTTTGCGCGTGTGTGTTTGTGTATGTGCACGTGCTTTGGTTATGTGTTCATGGCTCCCTGTTGAATTGGTCTGACTCTGCTGTGAAGCTATTCATTATATCATAGTATGGTCGGTGATATAATGGAGTCTGGGCTCTCTCTCATGTGAGGAGGTTATTGGACTCTTGCCACACATCAAGCATGTTCCACTTTTTCCAAACTCTCTCCCTCCATGCCTCTATAACCCTGTCTCTCTCTGTTTTTGGATTTGGATTCCCAGTGTTCAACAACCTTGGCTTGCAAACACTTTTTATCACTGATAAACTTGACACTGTGCATTTCTAGTAAAGAGGTCTTCCCCATTACAGTCTATTCCAAGGCTCCACTGATTTGAAGTCTGTTATTAGGGCATTGTTTAGTTTGATGAGAGGAGACTATTAGTATGCACATCCTGTGGAGGGTTCGAGTAACAGACGTCTTTGATAATCCTGTCTTGCCTTGCTGAATGTGCCACAAACATCCAGATGAAATGAACTTTATTTGTCACATACATGCAGTGAAATTCTTTTTTCGCACACCTCTGACTTGATATACACACAACATATCACCCCACACACATGCGTTTTCATCTCAGAGGACAGAGCGCAGGCTTTAGCCATTGGACAGTGCGCCTGGAGCAATTGGGGTTAAGTGCCTTGCTCAAGGGCACTTCGGCAGTGTTGGTGGGTACCGTAGCTGTGGCACCAGTCATTTTTTCAATCACCAGCACACAGCTGGAAAAACCCAGCTGTTTTGAATTTTGTTTATCCTGTTGATTCAGTCCTGCAGCCTGGTGGCTCTGTGGGTAAACACACACACAAAAACACATTTGCATGCAAGCACACACACACACACACACGCAAAAACTAAAACGCAAACTTCATCACAAACCAGGATGACTGCTCATTAATTCCTTTGCAGAGAAGAGAGAGGGATAGAGGATGGAGAAGGCAGAGGGGAAGAAGTGAAGAAGGTTTGGTGGGAGTTAGGGAGGTACAGGCAAGGTGATTAAAAACTCAAGCTACAGATGTTAGCGGAGCACTTCAAAGTGGTGTGACTGCCAGTGCCAGTGCTGGGCATGATGCATTATTGAGATGGTGCCCACCTGGCACCTGGCTCTGACATCACATGACCATTCCAACTGGCAGCCTCTAGTCACATGGGTGTCACTCTGGATCACACCTCCCAAAACAACACAGCTCCTTGAGGGATGAAGAGCATCAGGGGAAACAGGACACATGCTCAGCTTAGACCTCAAAGGCACTAAACTGGGGCACACTGAGGTCCATGCAGTTTATAGACTTTGCCGTTTCCATATAATAAACAGTGAGGAGTCAAGAATCATGTTGATGTGAAGCACGGCAATGTATTTCCACTCCCACTGTAGAAATGTTGCCTATATTGAGTAAGATGCTGCTTGGTGTGAATTTTTTACTCTTCATTGCAGGAATTAACAGGATGACTTCATGAGAATTATATTTCCTTATGTGTCTTGCACAGTAAGTTCAAGTTCAAGTTCAAATCAAAGTATATGTGCAATACAGAAAGAATGTAAGAGTGCAGGAATAAAGGTGTGTGTGTGAGACTGCCTCTGTACCTGTTGTCTTGTGCCGTTTGCCAGACGGCAGCAGAGGGAAAAGTTTATGACTGGGTTGGGAGCCTTGCTCTACTTGCCTACTTGGATGTTTACAACACTGCACAATCATAAAATGTTTAAGCAATATAATGCCTTGGGTGGAAAACAAATTAGTTGATACACGACAACAATTCTTTAATAATTCTTTAATTCTTTATCTAATAAATGACTGAATCAAAGGAAAGGAATAGGGATAATTCAATATAGTGTTTCAGTATAATATGGAATATTATGAGGAAGCCTGAGGAATGTACAGTCTGACTGGATTGTAGGCCTTCCTTCTGCTTTGATGTACACTATAGTGTTGATGCAATTCTTTCTTGTTAATATTTTAGCAGCCCTCTCAAGCTTTTATTGCATTAAAGAAAATTCAGAGTTTGGCTAGTGTGTGTGTGTGTGTGTGTGTGCACTGGCAATGCTGGAGATTGGACAGGCGTCCCCTGACACCTGTACTCTCTCAGGGTGTGAGGAGCCGACAGAGGCCAGAGCCACAGTCACAGGTCTCAGACCAGTGGGGTGTGAAATGAATCGGAGGTCCAACACATTCTCTCCCTGCTACAATCTGTGGTTGTGGTTGTGTTTGTGTGGTGTGTATGTGTGTGTGTGTGTGTGTGAGAGTGAGAGATAAAGGAAAGGAAAATAGTGAAAGGAAGAGAAGGAGGCAGAGACATTAAATCTGAACACTGCTACACTGCAGTACATTTCCTAGCTGCAATAATAGCTCCTGAGTAAATAAACTCAAGGTAGCGAGCAAGGTAAACTTTTTTTCTGATGAGAGACAACTTCAAAAGGGTCCTGTGCCTGCAGTATTCCAGCTTTAACAGTGTCTGCATCTTTATATTGTCTATATTTTCAGAATAGCCTAAATAAATGTTTTTTCCCCAATAAGACCCTATCCTCATACAACTCAGTTTCATCGTGCTTACTATTGTGTATACTGTAAATTTAGGTCAGAAAAGGTGGCTAAACTGAATTTTACCCTCCACTTTATTCCTGAATCTTACAAACCGCAACTATTGTGGAACAAGCAAAGTTGCTCCAGCAACAAGAATCTGGGCGGTGCCGTAGGGGGCGTGCGGCTCGCTGTTTGGCTGGATCCCCTGTCAATCATTACCGGCGGCTCTGCAGCACCTCCCACAGACGCACAGCGGCAGCCCAGCTTTCACCGACAATGATATTCAGACTGTAAGGCACTTGCGGCTCGTCTGCAGCAAAAGGAGAAAAGAGGAGAGAGAAAGAGAAAACCTCACCTCCTCAAACAGCGAGTGAGGGAGAGAGAGAGAACGGCAGAGAAAGAGAGAGAGAGGAGGTTGTGGAGTAAAAAGAAAAACAGTGGCTTGGATCTCCAACGAGGAGTGTGCTATTTTCTGCGCTTTATTATAAAGTCTCTCATTTTCACACAGATCCGACATGTCATCGTCCGGTAAAGACAACAGCGGTGCCCAACATGCCAATTACGTGGGACCTTACCGCTTGGAGAAGACACTCGGGAAAGGACAGACAGGTTGGTTGGGACAGCTTGCCCGTTGCATCTCCCTCTCCCCTTTAATTGCACAATTCATTTTCGGAGCGCTCCGCAGCGAGTTGATATTTGGCCGTCTGGATGTCTGCAGGTGATAAATAACTCACCGCTTAGTTACAAACACCTGCCCTGCTTTGTAGGGAATTTGTGGAGTGTTATGTGCCGGAGCTGACACAGTTATTGTCCACACTGTGGGACGGGGGGGATTTAGGTGATGTTGCTTTTACTGGTTGTGTTGGCTGAGCGTTGGCGTGGGACTGGGTGTGTGAGTATCCAGGACCAGAGCAGTGTGGAGACCGTCCAACACCGCAAATGATGAGGGGCTATGAAAATGAACTTCTTTTGTGTGTGTGTGTGTATGTGTGTGTGTGTGTCCTGTGATTTGAACACAACGCCGCTAATCCTGATTTGCCTGATACCTTGATCTATTCTTAGTCCGCAGGCAGGCAGGCAGGCGTTTCTCGTATAGTCTCTGACTGCAATGCATGGGGTTGAAGGTCCCACATTGACATAGATTACACCATGAGCTGCTCACAGGGCTGAGAAATAAGAGCTATGCTGATCTATATTCACATACCCTAGGGGTTGGGACTGGGCTTATTCAAGAACCACCTGCTTTATCCCAGTATCTATTAGTGACAGCAATGACACTGCAGTTTGTCAAAGTTGATAAGGAATAGCACAGAAAACTGATGAAAAGAGTATTGATTTGCTACTATTTTGTCACAAAACTATGCTTGTATGTTGGTTGAGCCTGTAAATACAGTATGTGTATATATACAGTATATTGCAGTTTGTTCTCCAGCACTGCATCGGTAACTGGGCAGTGAGACTCCTCTGCGTTCAAGTGTATGCAGTCAATGGAGCCATGTGAAAGGAGAGGCAGGCTCAGCCCTGTGTAGGCAGAGATGGCAGAAGGAGTGATGCAGCATGCCCTGTGAGTTAGCCACCCTTAAACAGAGAGAGAGAGAGAAAGAGAGAGAGAGACCTCTCTTCTCCTCTCCTCTGCTGAGAGATTTTCCTCCCATCTGTTGTCTAAAACGGCTACAATAGGCGTTACTTCCCCAACCCAGTCCAGCTGGTCATGCTGAGCTGCCGTTTGTGTGTGTGTGTGCGTGTGTGTGTGTAAGAGAATGTGTGTGTGTTCCCTCAGACAGTATTGCTTTCTTGAAAGTGTCCCAGTCAATTCTTTCACCTGACCCATCGCCTGTGTTCGTCAAGGGGTTTGCCACATTGCCTTCCCATGGTGTTAGTGTATCTGTGTGCATTGATGCCCTTCCTTGTCCGTAGGACTGTACAGGGCCTGTTCATAACATATGTTTCCCGCAATACTAAAAACAAATCATCTTCAACAATCAGTTACTAGTTACAATGTAACAGGCTATACCATATCTGCAGTGTGATGCATTTACTACAATTTAACAGTGGAAATTAATAAATTAATGTTGGAGGCTATGTGCCAATCACGGTTTCATAACAAATGCAGTATTAAACACATCTTGGCTAGTCTGTCCTGCTACTGATATTAAATCATTTGTGTTTACAGCAGGATCTCATCAAAAGGAGCAATGACTAGACTCAGCTTTTTTTCAGTTAACACTCAGGAGTGTCTAATAGCTGTAATAGCTGTTTATGGTGGTAGAGAGCTGGAAATGGTCTGCCAGGTACAGACGTTTAATGATATGGTGTTGGTGAGATAGTCCAGGGCTCAATATGTATTTACGTGAGCGTGGCGCCCGATTGTAACGCGTTTCTCAGGCTGGTCTGACTTGTCTGACCCATGGAAGCGTACATAAGCTACAACCTCTGTCCGGCTTCCCTGGCCCTCTCATGTCAGGCTATTTTGAGCTGGATACACAAGCAATGTGTTGCAAGTATTGTAAAAAACATGTAATTTAGAGCATTTCAACTGTTCTAAACCACATGTAAGTAGAACATTTTGTAGTAGAGCATTTTGTGATTATCTTTTTTAATGCTTTTTGGCCTGGTACTTCAGTTACATTGATTGTTTCAAACATGCAGAAATATTTCCAAACAGGGCCCAGTGTTATGTGTGTGTGATATGTTTGAGAAGAATAATTTGATTACTGGCGTGTGTGTAGCTAGTCCATGCCAAATCTATTCAGATTAATGACAGTGCATAATATCCCATTCGCCCATTAACCATTTGTTAATCTTTCCCAGGCCCCCAAGGAAAGGGTTGGCCTGGCAACTGTGAGTGCCCAATGGCCTGGTCTCGATCATGAATGGCAGCTTGGACTGTCCAGTGGGCTAAGTCCCCGTTGGCTCTCCCAGGTTCAGATTGGCTGGTATTATTAGAGGGAGAAGGCGGAAGGCCTCTGGTTGATCTGGCTGTCCTGCTCAGAGTGGTGCTGTTCCGTGTTCATTAAGCGATTAGGCCTTGTGCTGACACACACACACATGCACACGCACACACACACATGGCCACTGCAGTGGTTCTGGTTTGGCTTCCTGCTCTAATCCCCTACACAGCCAAAGTCCTCTCAGCTCTCACTCACGCACTCACGTGGCCCAAGGAAGCATGGGCTGGGCTGCTCTAGCTTACCCACACAGCACCTAGTTCAGTTGGATAGGGACAGGCTACTTGTAGACATCTGAGGCAATAACACACGACCACAGTCCAGACTGTAGGATGCATGTATTTGCTGTCTTGTATAGTCCGTGCAAGGCTAGAGAGAATCCAATCTCAGTGTAAACTAGACCTATCTACCTGTCTGTCTGCTCTGTATCTCTCCCCACTTCTCTTACGTTGGTTTTATTGCTTTCTTCACACTTTCTCCTGGCCATGTGTACCATCCCTTCTTTGTCTGGTGTGCAGTGGGGCCTGAGGGGGTCTATAGATGCCGAGTGTTTGCATGGCTGACTCCTGATTGGGGATGAAGCCACAGGAGCATGGAGGCCATTTTAAAGCCACTGATAGAGTTGTTGTGCTTGAGTGGCGGAACCTGGCCGGGTCATTGTCACTATGAGATGGTTCATATAGCTCCTGCATGTGTCTGTGTTTGAGTGTGTAGATTTTTGAGTGTGTGTTGTGTGTGTGTCTGTGTGAGAAAGAGACTCTTCTTTCTGCATAACTCTTCCATTGTCCTGTTGTGACATTGCCAATCGTTTCCCTTTTCTATCAGACAGTGTAATTGCCCATCAGCCCATGCTTCATCAGCTGGATAGTATAATGTTCTTTATTAGCTTCACAAGCCTTGTAATGGATGCCACTTTGCTTTGGTAACCTGACAACTGAGGGAACATTTATTAAAATGTAGAAACTCCCATTATATTTCTTCATTACCACAGGGTTTGGAGTAATAGCTGTCTGGCATTTCAGACTCTTGAAACTCTATTTGACAGAATCAAGCTGATCCACTGTCCCATTCTGTTCACTAATACATTGGAAAACACTGCTGTGGGCTGCTTCTACTTTCCTCCTGAAGGTTGTTGATTAGTGGAATAGAGGCCTATTGTCTGGGACACACCGCTAGTTAAACCAATGTAAGTCCCTGTCATGAGACTCTGATATTGACTAGGTAAGAGTTGGTGTTTCGGCTCCTTGATTCTTTGAGTGACATTTAGAGAGATCATCTGTGCTTCAGGGGCTTTCATAATGACCATTCATTTGACAACAAGCTGCCAGTGATGCTCCCTCTTGCTCTTGCTCTCTCTTTCTCTCTCTCTCTGTCTCTCTCTCTCTCTCTCGTGGAGCATTCTTTTAGTGGGCTGACTGGGCCACAAGGCATTTGGGCCAGATTCCAGCTGTGCCCATGGTAGTGAGGTGCCTGGCCAGTTTATGATTCTTCCTCACACTGTTTCTTTCAGTCAGTTATGTGTGTGTGTGTGTGTGTGTGTGTGTGTGAGTGAGAAAGAGAGAGATAGAGAGAGAGAGAGAGTCCATCACCCATACGTTCTCATTTGCCTTCATCAGTCCCCACACACACACACACACACACACTCTCTTAATATATTGATGGTTCTGCAGCTCTAATACAATACACAAATGCACGGTAACGCAAAACCGTTAATTTGACGTTGATTGATAGCCGGTGAGCTGCTGATAGGTGAAGCAGATCAATGGCCATTCTCAAAGATTTCCTGTCTGGTGGAAGCAATCCATACTGTTTCACAACACATGATACTGTATTCCTGATCATGACAAGTGAGGAGGGAAAGCCTTGTAGATGCTGTCAATGGAAAGCCACTTGGCAAAGCCACAGAAACTGTCCAACTGTGTGTTTGTGTTCGTGGTGCAGGTGCTGACGCTCGGGATGACCTGACCTGTACGTGCCATTAGAATTATCTGATACCCAACCTAATTCAAACACAGGTGTCTATCTTCACTGTGCTCACAAGATTACCCACAAAAACCACCACCGGCTTTGACTTTGACTATCGGTGAGAACTAAATGAAAGGCTACCGTGTTTTGGTAGGCCTGTTCAAAGATTCAGGTCAGAGAAGCACTGACCCAGTGGCTGGGCTGTGTTCCTCCCAGCTAGGCAACACCCTGTCTGAGCTAGCTGGATCTGGCTTCCCCCTGGCAGATCAGAGCCGTGAAGCACCGAGCCAGGCCTGCATGGTCTCAGCTGTTTGACTGCCTGGCTAAAGTCAAAGCCCTGCTCCCTCAGCGCTGAAATGAAGTGGTGTGAGGCTGGTATATATATATGTGTGTGTGCATGTGTTTGTGTGCGTGTATGAATATGTACCTGTCTGTGTATATGTGTGTGTGTGTGTGTAGGACTAAAGGAGTTCTAGCCACTGCTGCCTCAGTGTTCTGGTAATTTCTAGACATGGCTTAGGGCAGCTCACACACACACACACACACACACACACACACTGGGACTGGGAATGAGCCTGTAGCCTTTTTCGCTGCCTGTGACTTAGGCTAAGGTTATATAAGGATGGTCTCTGCCGTTTACTGTGCCTCTCCTCCTCT
>OOFE01015774.1:11630-22507 GCA_900323365.1 Monocentris japonica
GGGGTCTCTCTCCCTTTCTATCACCCCCCTCCACCACACACACACACACACACACACACACTGGGACTGGGAATGAGCCTGTAGCCTTTTTCGCTGCCTGTGACTTAGGCTAAGGTTATATAAGGATGGTCTCTGCCGTTTACTGTGCCTCTCCTCCTCTCCTCCTCCTGTCCATCCCTCTCACTCTTTCTCTCTCTTTCTCCCTCTTCCCCTGGCCAGTCAAGATTCATACAGGGTTCAGCCATGTGGTAAATCAGACAAGACCTCAGTGGAATTGCATCGATTGGGAGGAATGTATGTAGCCAATGATTTTCAGAGATTAATGATGGGGAAAGAAGTGGAGAACTGAGGGGGATTAGAGAGAGGGATGTAGAGGAGGAGAGAAGAAGAAGAAGAAGAAGAAGAAGAAGAACTTGGTTTGGGAGAGTGTGAATTAGTCTTGAGAGTTCTGACTGTTGTGGAAGTTTTTACTTAAGGCACTGTATTGATCATTCGCTTCATTATTCTCTCGTCCTTCCTGATTTCATCCCTCTATCACTGACCTCCAGAGGAGAAAAGGGCTCAATCATTAGATTGGAGGTCAGTGGATACGGCAAGAACTACTGGACTAAGTGTGTGTTGCTGTGTGTTGCTGGCTCCATCTCATCCTATTTGGGTCTTAACTCAGCGCATCCACTGTCAGTGTTTCTCTCACTTGTTCTAAAGCGAAGAGAATCAGGTTAGGACGACAGTGTGCTATGGTCCATTTTTCCTCTGTTATAGCAGTACACAGCACATACACACACACACACACACACACACACACACACAATCTCTCTCTTTCTCTCTCTCTCTCTCTCTCTCTCTCTCTCTGCCCATCTCTTTTTCTCTATCGTTTAGTTCAGCCATACTGTTTTACCAACCGGCTGCTGTGTGTCGTGTAATGTGTTATCGCCTCATGCTATTTAGAATTTCACGGTGCTAGTTTTCCTGTGCAGCAGAGAAAATGCAGGCAGAAACACACCATTTCTCCTCTCGCTGGCGCTCCAAATTGGTACATTTATATAGGACCTTGCACTGTTGCTTCAATAAAACATACCTTGTGTGTCACAACTAGACATCTCTATACAAGCTCCAATCTGTTAGCGCTTTGAAGCTGCCAGTCAGCCATTCAACCAGTCAGTAAGTCAGACGAGTCACTAGCTGCTATGCCTTTTGGTATGTCAATTTAAGACATACAATATTAAATATCTGTGCACACAGCAGTAGGCTTAACCAGCCTACAAGACCCTGTTCTCTCTCTCTCCCTCTCTCTCTCTCCCTCTCAGCTCAGATTAACCCTTGCTGAGCCGCCTGTCTGGCTCTGATTCTGTGAGAACGCTGGGTTTGTTGCCAAGGCTAGTTGTCTGGTTGTCATGGTTTCCCTGCTTCTTGCTGGTTCCCAGTCTGCCCTCCAAAGAAAGAAAGGGAATGCTCTCTCTCTCTCCCTCTCTCCCTGTTGCTCTTACTTTCTCTCCCTCTGTCCAGTGGGCTAAGTCCCCTCTCTGGCTGTAGTCTGAAGTTAGCATCATGACAGACAGACTGTGAAGTCGCTTTGTTTGTGTGTGTGTGTGTGTGTGTGTGTGTGCTGACTTAGTGTATTTTGTTTAACTGCTTGATTGTGTCTCTTGATGTGAGCATGTGAATGAATGTGAGTGTGTGTGTGTGTGTTCAAATGCGTACTGCCGTGTGCAGTGTGTTTGTGTGTGCGCTCGGACATACGGTCATGGATCAGACAGGCTTGCCCTGCTCTGTGCTCAGTGCTGTGTGCTGTGTTCCCATTTAAATCTGAGAGATTAGCACATGTGGGGAGCCTAGGCTTTGGCTGCTGTCAGCTCAGCTAGCCTTGGCAGGCTGTCCTCAGATCAGAAGGGAAGCTCTGGACTCATCCCTCCCCAATGCTCTCTGTACTGCTGCACCTTATTCATTAACACATAGACCGGTGGGCCAGTGACCCTGACTTTGGTACAGTTTGCCAACTGCTGCAACATTATTTGCATGACAGCATTTGCTATAGGCCTAGGAAAGTTTACAGGATATACTTTAAACCACAAAGTTTACAATATTTGAAGAAAATGTGAGTGCTTGCTGAGTTTAACGTGCTGAAGTATTGTTTCATTGCTAGTATGAATATAGTGAAGAGATGACCTTTAAATGATATAAAATCTAGTACCATTACATCAACAGACCTATTGGCAATCCCAATTTCCAAGTAATTCATGTACTTTTCATTCATTTACTGTGTAGTGTGTCCCAGGTGGCAGTATCAAGGTAATTGTTTCACTGCCACTTGCTCTGCTCTGAGAGGTGGCTTGGCATCTGAAGCAAAGCAGACAGCCCTCAACGAGAGCAGGTTAGATGAGCATGACTGGTCACAAACCAACAACCTGCGCTGGCTGCCTGTCTGTCTGTGGCACTGACATCAGACATTTGGCCAGACTTGAGAGCATTAGCACTGTGCTAGCTAGCTCGCCTCGCTAGCCAGCCAGGAACATCAAGAAGCCTGTGATTCACAGAGAGAGGAAGGAGGGCCGGCCTGGTTTGTTATTCTGATGACGTTGGGAGGTGTTGTTGCCAGTGCGCTAAAAAACCACCTGGATCACAGGTGTTACTGAATCAGTGGTGCAGCCAAGACAAACTCTTTCTTCTGTTCCCTTTTCCCGTTTTCAGTGCATTGAGTTTGCTGCCAGGTCAAATCATCTGTCATGTCTATGGATAGGATGAAAGTCAGATCATGGAGAGATGTCATACTTGAGGCAGCGAGTCCGGTATGAGTGTCTCTTTTTTCCCCCCTTTTGGCCTGAATAGTAGGCTCAGCCTGTGCTACTTTCCTCCAAATCTCCAGCGTTGTAGTGCTGTACTGGTTTGTGAATGTATCAGAGCATAAATCTTTTAATACGACCAGCACGCTCTCCCATTTGGCTGTTGCCCTATTTTTATTGGCTGAAGGTCCACCAACCAACATCCAGCTCTCTCCCTGTACTGTGATGTAAGCTCTTTTTATTGAGGGCCATCAGAATATTTATAGGCAACTCGAAACACCTCTAATGATCAGGTACCATATTCTTAATGTATCATGGATTACCAAACCATGACCAGTTTGTCACGACCAGTAATCCTAAATCAGTTTTCCAGGGTTTTCAGAGGATTTAGGAAAACAGGCCCTGCAACCCAAAACTCAAATATTTATTTTGTACTGAATTGTGAGTACATTTATGTTCCTTCCCGTAGGCCAATCAATAAATCAAATTCCACCTATACTGAATACCACGAGGTCAGAAGCAGTAATAAAGCCCTTAGTACAGATTATGAATGGCCTTTCAGGAAAGGAATAGCCCATCAACCAAATGACCTTTTGGCTTCTTTCACTGCAAGGAGCATGCTGTTTGCTACTGCAAAGGATCATGGGTAGTAATATGTACTTTCAGGTGTCAGCAAAATAAGCATTTCCTTAATATATTTGTGACTTACTTTCTTTCTTTCTTTCTTTCTTTCCTGGCTACTGAATGGTTGATGGAGTGATTATGGGGAGGAAGCAGGGGAACATTTCATCTCTTTATCCCAGATGGTTGGCTTTTTTTATTCGTCACTGAAAGCTGCTTATTTCTGAGGTGGCTGCTGATGTTGCTCCTATGTTTGTGTGCTGCAGTGTGTGTGCGCGCGGGTGCATGTGTGTGCGTTTTAGCGCGCACAGCGTGCTGCGACTCTTTCCCGATACATAACAGAGTCTGGGAGCTGTAACTCATGGGACACAGACGAACATGAGAGAGACAGAGAGGGAGGGGACGGGGTGAAAAAAAAGAGAGAGTTGCTGAGTGAGAGAAAGAGTCACAGCAGTAAAGCATCTCTCAGGGTCAATGCCTCTATTATTATTCAAATCCTGTATAGCACACACACAACCACACACACACACACACACACACACACACACTGAAACATAAAGATGCACCAACAGACACACACACACACATACATGCACAGGAATGTGCTGTCCAGCAGCAGCGTGGATGATTTTTAGTTTCTACTGGAATCCCAGCTCTCTCTCTGACTGCAGCAGAGCTCTGACGTCATCACTGGGGGAAATGCAGCCACAGCAGGAAGGGCTGCTGTCAGTACGGTGCCTGAGGACACACACACACACACGCACACACAGACACACACACACTTTCCCATGCCTTTAGGAAATTTACAAGGCAGAGTCTCCGCTCTTCAATCCTGTCCTCTGTTTAACCTCGCTGCAGTTCACCCATCAGTTCAGGGACGATGAAAAGTATGCCATACAGCCAGTATATGGAAAAACTGTCCTGATGTAGAAGATGGTGTGACTTGCACAAACATGTGTTTTCAAGAACTGGGGGCCTCCTTGCTTTGATGTGCAGAGTCAGTAACCATAGCAACACAGTGACATGTTTTCATGTGCTCCTTTACATGCTGATAGCAGGGGGATGGCTGTGTGCGTGCTTGTCATTATTTGCACAAGTAAGTTGTTATTGTGTAATTGTTTGCTGTCTGGTATTATTTTGATGTAATATGATTTTGTACAATGAGAGCATGAATGGTAGCAAACAGGTCTGTGTTCATTTGTCTGTGTCAGTGTCTTCATGCTTGTGTTAGAAATAGTGGTGACATTTGCAGGTCTGATTGATGTGGGTGCATTATTATGGTTAGAGTACAGTTGTTTTTCTTTTGGCCCAATGTTATCTCAGCCTATGGGCTGCAGTGGGCCTACAGTAGCTTGCACTGGGTTTGTCTTGACTTTAGTGCCCTAGTGAACCCTCATGGGCTACATCTACTTATTGCATCCTTTACTAAAGTTATTGCTGGGGTTCGACTGATATTGGTTTTTGAAGGCTGATGCCGATACGTCACTGGAGCTGCCAATATTTGATTTTATTACTGTCTTTATGTAGCTGTGGTCAAGGAGGAACACTCATCATATTGGCAGTGGATGACACTGACTGAAGGATTTCTGATATTTAATAAAAAGGTCCAGTAACGGCCCAATATGTATTTGCCAACAATTTATCCTATGAAGATCATTTCAATCCATGACTGACATGATTCCTGGCTTCCTGTCCACTCAGGATGAAAATAAAGTTAGTATATGGTTAAATGTTGTGTTTGAGTCATAACTATGGTTTCAGAGATCTTAAAAACAAAGTTGTGTCACTTTTCACTACTTTTCAAGTCGAAATTTCCCTGGTTTTGTAGATTTATTCTACTGTTTCTTTTACTCCTCAGGCTTATTTTAATATTATAAAAAAATAAAAAGGGATTTCAATTAATAATTGTCTTCATTCAGATTTTGCTATTCTGATAATATCGAACCGAACCGTGAGCTGAATGTATCATTGCATCCCTACTGTCGACTTTTACTCAAAAATGAGTCTATCACTGTTTTAATGAAAACCCCACCACCTTTCTCCTTGCCTCTGCTCCTCTCTTCCTTCTCCCCTTCTTCCCCCAGATCCATTTGCCTCCTTCTTGTCCTATTTCTTTCTACCCCCTCCCCTCCATGACCCCTCCCTTCCTCCCTTCATGCCTAATGGAGGTATTCCCCTGCAGCCTCAGACCTAGTGCTGCCATTCTACTCAGGTAGGGCTCATTTCATGCAGGACGATTAGATCTCACTGGCAGCAAATGGGATTTTCAGAGCTGGATAAGCCAGGTGTTTAGGGCCTGCACAATAGCAGGGGGAATTCAATTAAATCTTTACATATACTCACATACATATGTGCTCGCGTGCACGCACACATACAGACACCACATATGCATGTACACGCTATCCACATGCACTCAGTCAGTCACTCACTCACTCACTAACTCTCTCTCTCACACACACATTCACACAGACACACACACTCAAGCAGGAAGGTTGTATGAAAAGATACAGAGACCCTCATAGCCACACATGTACACTTCAGTGGCCATGGCATTTAGCTGACTTTATGTGCATGGCTTGTTTTAATCCTACAGCTATAAGGAGCCTGGTAAAGGGCATGAATTGTTATGAGACTGTCTCTCACTTCCCCGTCTTGTTTCCCTCTAGTTTAGATTTCACATTTCTCCCATATGGCAAAAATAGTAGCATAAAAATCAGCAAATCACGCACATAAACATTTACTTGTGCATGTGTAAAAGGGCTAGTTTCATGTGGGAGACTGATAGAGGAATCGTACCCTGTGTTGGGTTAATGGGCCAGAGCTGGTAATTGCTTGTAAAGACTGAGTGGACGGGGATAGACTGGTTTTAAAACCCCCGCTGTGAAAAAAAGGTGCAGAAAAAGATGCGCAATTTACATTTTCCCCTCAAGTTTTATCATCTGTCGTTCAGTTTATTAATTCACTTCCTCTCCCAGCACGGCGTGCAGCCCACAACTCCATTCCTTCTAATGGAGAATTTAGAGGGGTGCTTGTTTTTTACAGGACAAAATAAAGACCTTTCTAAATGGGTTTAGCCAGAATGAGGGAATGCATCAGCTCCTGAATTGGAAATAAGGAACACTTGGCCTGGTTGGCTCATGTTTCTAATGCCTTTAAGCTTGTGATTGTGTCTGTGTGACTCGGGCTGATTAGGCTTGCATTGCACCTGAATTCATTACTCCATCTTTGCCAGTGTCATTACACTGCAACCTCTTATATTCACTCCTTAACGAGGCGGTATGAAATATTCAAACCTTTACCTGGAGGAGTTCAGAAAACCACCTCTCTGTGTGTTTGCGTGCCTGCGTGTGTGTGTGCGCGCTCCTGTGTGTTCTTGTCTGTCCATGTGTGTATCAGCTTCTTTTGATCTCTCTTTTTGCGCTGACAGACGCAGCTAGACAAGAGACAGACAGAGGAATAAATTTACACACACCTACAGACAGACATGATTGGTGTCAGTGTAATGATTTGTGTTTCTAGAATTTACTGTCCCAGCTGGTGAAGAGGCCGGAGTAGATCAGGCTCATTAAACCCTGAGAGAGATGTGCTTCTTGGCCGGGCGTCCATGTTAGCCCTATGCTGGGCCTCTTCTAGTCTTCGTTCAATCCTGCTGTTCCTCTTTCACTCTCTCTCTCTCTCGTTTTCTTTCACCCTCTGAGCCCAACACTAAATCACCCAGAACCTTTAATTAAAACACACATCTTTTCTTGCCCTAAACACAACACACACACACACACACACTTACACAGGCGCACAAAACACATAACATCTCTCCTCATACAGTATACTGTATATCAAATTTAAACTAGTGCAGTGAATGGAGGGCTGAACTTTAAAGAACACTGCCTGATTACTTAAAGGGCCGGTGTCCTTAATTCTCCCTCACTTCACTGCCCTGGAGAGGTAGTTAATATATCTCCCCGTCCTGTTTGACTTTAGGAGAAGATCTCCTCCCCCTCTGTCAGCCTTGCCCTCCTACCCCTGTACTCTTTGAAGATCTCTTTAATGAAGTGCTCATGTTCCCTGTGAGTTATACTGTATCGGTTTATATGTCACGTATGTGAAGTCCCATGTGTTGAGGTGAGAGCTGAGTACTAGGAGCTCTCTCTCCGAGGGCCTCTCTTGGGGCCAAGGATGTGTGTCCAGACTATGGAGAGATTCATTAGGTGAGTCCTAGGCCTCGTATCAGGCCTCTTCTGGTCCACATAGAGGCTCTCTGCTCGATTTGCCCCTAACCTCTACATGCGCCTTACACACATGGCGGTCACAGAGAGGCTATGAGTGATGATGGAGAGGGAGAGAAGGGTCCTCTGTCTATCTAGCTGTATATCATTTACTGGTCTCCCTTTGGGCTCTTATACAGCTTAAGAGGTAAAGGAAACGGATGGTCCTCACTCTGAAAACAGCTTGTGGATAGCTTGTGTTTTAATGCAGAAGAGAAATGTGTGTAAAAGCTTCTCTGTATCTGATGACTCGTGTCAGCATCTGGGTAGGGAGGCTCTATATTATATGTTGTTCTTATTACTAGCCTCTAAGACCTCTACAAATTTTTGTTTGTATTGTAACTATTGGAGGAAGGAGTTTGTGCCTGGATGTCAATTTGTGTTGGTGTGCTGTTTCACTGACCACAGTATCAGTGTGTGTGTGTGTGTGTGTGTGTGTGTGTGTCTTCTAAACCGTATATCCAGTGTCAGTAGAACCACAGCAGCCATTAGTTCTAACCTCAAACACAGAGGTCAGGTTTCACCCGCAGCCTCTCTGTGGCCTTTTGAAGAATTCACACCCAACACACACACAGTACATGCACTTCACACTCCCTGATGCACACACGTGCACGCATGCAGTTCCCTCCTACGGGGGTTCATTAGAGGAGGATTATTCAGTGCTAAGGGATCTGATAAACTGGATGAAGCTACTTTGGCTGTGGTGCTGTTTGCCAATCACGCTTAGATGAGCACCCAACACACATGCACTGAGACCGCTCTGTAACACCCTCAGTGGTGGAGAGAGGGCTTGTCCATGTGTGTGTGTGTGTGTGTGTGTGGTTGTGCGTATGTGTGCGTGTGTTCACAACTGTGCTTATGTGCATGTCTGTGTGTGTGTGATTAATCTCTGAGGGCCAGGGGTGATGGGGTCAGAGTGGAGGTGCCTGTGGAGCTAATGACAGTGATTAAGATAGGGGTTGCTGGGGCTTAACCTTCATCAGTTTCCCTATCTTCCCATGCTGTCCCCCTCAGGGCATAGGTAACCTTATCGCTGATGAGGAGATGAGCAGAGCACTGCCGGGAAGAAGCCTGTGGACTGAAATGGTCTCCATAATAACTGGACCCAGGCATCACCTTTCTACTCTTCCTCTTCACATCTCCATCCTCTGCTCCTTCACTGTCTCTCTGTCCAGGTTAATGGCTTAATCTCAGGAACCCAACAGTGCAATGCAGGGATGAGTGATTGGTTGCATGTCTCTCAGCATAGCATCCCTCTCTCCCACTGTTGCTGATTCCCAATACTATCCTTTTTTTATGCTTGTTGTCTTTTCTGTAATACATTTCCTTTGTAGATTTCATTTTTTGTTGGTTTTCGGTTGGCCTCTATAATAGCCCTCTCCCAAAGGATATTTTTTTATCGGTTTACAACTTGCAGGCAGTTAACGGTCAAAAACGTAGCTATTAACAAAGCATTAAGTGATGGATAGCCTAATTTAGCTGTACAGTGTGTGGGGGTCAAGCCCAAATGCACCTTTACCACTCTATTGCCTACTCAGTAATTTCTTTGATATACCGTAGCTGTGTTTGCGCTCATATATTTATTTCATAATATGGAAGCATTTGCCATTTTGCTGGGCTGCCATTCAATTTTAAAACTCATAAAAGAATCTTTGGTGCATAACATTTCCCGAGTTGACCCAAATGGGAAAGGAGAATCTAACCTTTACTTTATTGGAAAACAAAGTAAACATTCTTTAACGCTCAGATTTATTGTTAATTGAATCTATTGCATGTGTAATATAGTCCAATTATACTATAATATAATAATTAGGCTACTTATGATAGTATAAACAAGTTCATTAAGCCATATATTAGCCTACAAGATATTATTTCATTTGTACATATTATAGCTATTATGGCCTGATTGTCCACATATTTCCATCAGACATTGCACATGATCCCCGCTGTGTGCAACTCACCGGGAGCCTGCTGTAATAGTCCTGTCCCCCAAGCCTTTTCACCTGTCAAATCTATATCCCAAATGGTCCTTTTCAATAGTCCTTTTCACCACTCCTCTTACTTTACTTTTCCCTCAGCCTCTTCCTCACCTCTCCTCATCCCTCCCTCATCATCATCCCCTCATCTTCTTTTCTGCCCCATCCAACCCTTCCTTTCTATCTTTACCTGCATTGTCCCTCACCACTTTCCCTGAGCTGCTCTTCCCTTTCAGCTTCACCCTGCTGTTACTCTCCCTCCCCCTCTCTTCCTCCATCTCGCCATATTACCCCTTCTCTGCCTAATCGCATCACAGATGTCTCCCTCTCCAGCTTTTCTCTCTGCTGGATCCCCACTTGTCGCCGTGAAGTTAATAAAATGGAGTGCAAGGGTGACCCCTTCCCTCCCTCCCTCTCTCCCTCCCTCTCTTCATCTCTCCATCCCTCCCTTTTCTCTCTTGCTCTCTGAATATCTTTATTATTGCGTCGGTGTTCCTTTTCCTGACTTGGCATCTGTGCATGCAGTGCATGCCTAAAAAGATCCTTCCCTCGTCTTCTATTCTCCACGCACGATCAATAAGGCTGCAAATGTATTTCTTTTCTTTCATCTGTGTTGGAAGCTCCCACAGTCCTGTTTATTTATCTGTATTTACCAGTATTGATGATGTGTGCTCAGTCAGCACAAACACCACCTGCCTCTCTACTCTAATACTCTCTCTTTCTCTTCTCTCTCAGGCAATATTAGGCTCTTATCACTGACCCAAAGTGTTTTGTGTAGGTTGTATGTGTACAGAGTGTGAGGAAGTATGTTAGTGTGTGTTTGTGTGTGTGTGTGTGTGTGTGTATTCCTGCATGTGTGTATGCACCAGTGCTTTGATCTCCCACCTCTACCTGTCACAAACGTCACGCATGGGGTGGCCCACACAGATGGCTTGGTCTGTGGGCCGTGCATGTGTGCAACGCTGTCACCACCTATGTGTGTGTGTGTGTGTGTGCCTGGCTGGTCTCAGTATAATGTACAAACACTGCCCGTAGCCTGGCCCAAGGGCTAGTCAATAAGGAAAATATCTCTGTCCTTTGGAGAGTCTGTCACACAGCCATATTACTGAACACACAGTGGCATACACACACACACACACACAGGCACCGGCACACCTGGTGAGTTCAGCCAACATGTTAGCATCTCACAGTGAGTGGTTCCAATCAAGACGGTGATGTGGAAGTCAGACCCTGCTCTG
>OOFE01015775.1:0-15664 GCA_900323365.1 Monocentris japonica
ATCTGCTGCTGGACTCACGCACACTGTCAGCCTCTCACACTGACACTCTCTTGCTCACACAGTCACACACAGGTTAAAAAGGCTCGGCTGCAATCAGCCTTAATTGGCCGCAGCCGCTAGCCTTCCCACTCCCTCCCCCCAGTCCGCCACATTCACTTATTACTCATTCTCTTAACTTATCACTAAATCATACAAAGCCTGTGACCTAATTCTACATGATGTAATTTTGTGTTCAAAATCTGAAAACACTGCAGTTTGAACCATTTTGGTAGAATCATCCATATAAGGGCCCTGTGGTATTGGTATTAATACCTTTTAGTCTTAAGACTCTGGAACAGCCATAAGGGCCCTTTCAGTGGATCTGAGGTGGCACAATGGCTCATAAGTTGTTAAAAGGTCTGTGAGCTTGGCACCTGACCTAACTGTGCTTTAAAAGTGACCGTAAAATCTTAAAATGAATTCTTAAACTAGGTGAAGAGATGCCAGAAGTTAAGTGATGCTGTTTGGTCTGTTTGTACCAGTTAAAACCCAAGCTGCTGTATTTTGAACAAGCTGGAGATGTGAAAAGCTCGGCTAGATACACTGTTGTGTGGCATGCTAACTAGCTTAGCAGCTAACAGCTCGCGTGGAGAGAACAAAAGCTACACTGCAAAATACAACTTTCATGTACAAAAATTCACGTGTGGCAAAAAGTTGTACTGGAAATGTTGAATGTTGTAAAGCAACAGGTGAAATTTACAAGTACTACTGGAAGTGGGATATGTGCTAATACTGTACTGTATGTTATCAGGCAAATCCTGGAATTTCCCGATGCACTTGCGTAGTACGCATTGGCCCTTTAGGTATAACAATGAATACGTTTACAACATGCACACTAATAATTAGATCTTAATCCAACTATGAGGTCAAAATTTATTTATTGGGGCATGTAAACACATTAGTCAGATTTCTTTTGGCTTTTTCAAACTGCGCATGCCGATCACCGGACGCGGTAATCCAGATGTTGTATTTACATTCAAACCAGGTGGTGCAGTGGAGTGGCAAGTGGTAGACCGATTATTCAATTAATCCATGTAAACTGGGTTATTAGAGAAATTGCGTTACTTCAAACCATGTAAACGAATATAATGTCGAAATATTGCCTTAAGCTGGTTACTCCCTGTAATCAGGGTATTCGTGTGCATGTAAAAGTACTATGTAAACTGAATTTTGCTATACCTATTGTTGCACAAATTATAGTAATAACTAAAAAGAGGATTTATGTTGACAGCATTGCATATGTTGGGTAACCTGAATCTGTTGGATCTGCTGTTAGTGTTACACAGAATAGATCTAGATGTGCACTCTGGACTTTATAACCTGTACAATGAATAATCAGATGTCATGATTGTAGTTCAATGCAAAATTCTAATCTCTTATAACATTATAGTGTTGAATTCAGTGTAAAGTTGTGATGACATAGGATGCATTTTTCTCCTGTTCAAATGCAAGAAAACAGGAGATCAAAGGGCACAAGGAGCGTTACATCATTCTCGTTACTACACGACACAAAGTTTGACAACAACTTGCAAGCTATCTACTTAGCATTAGCTAGCTGACCTGTAACATAATGCTGCTGAACATAAAAATGGAAAAGACATAGAGCATAGAGACTTTTATTAGCTGGAGAGTGACACTTTTTCAAAGGATATTTTTGCTGTCACGTAATGCGTGCTGTGGCTTAAGTTGAGACATGTTAAACTTGAAGCAGTGCAAAACGCTCTTTGTCCAAAACACCAAGCGCATTGTTTGGAGCAGATGGGTATATGCTGCTAAAAATATTGAAAATAGCTGAAAAAAGGCATAGGTACATTCAAAAAAGCGTCCTGTGTGATCATGACATAAGATACTCCAGCTCATTGCATTTTCTAATACACAGCTAAAGCAAGAACCAGTGGATGGTTTTGTTTGTTTCGGAAGCTGTCTGTTTTTAGTCTTGTAATGCAGATTCTTATTGAAGCAGGAATTCCTGGTGAGGTTATTGGTTCTATTTGCATCAGTGGCCAAATCAAATAAAAAATAACCAATAAAAAATAGCCCTAATTACAGACTCCTATAGGTTTTGTAATTATTATCAAAAGCATAGTGGAAGGCTGAACTTTCTGATCATAATCATTTCAAACCATTCTAGTAAGATGCAGGTACAACAAGCATGTAGCAGATTGAGGGCAGTTGACAAGTTTACAGACTTGTAGCAACCAGCTTCTGTAGTAGTTTGGAAACTGCTATCCTGAATGCGGGAGCCACTACATCAAGTCCGATTCAGGATCAGAGCTGGGCATTCTACATTTCTCCTTATCTATATGAGTTTGACAGCTTCACTAGACCATCCAATTTGCTATGACAATGCCTGAGCTCAGCTGATACAGCAGATTGAGCTGTAGCGCCACTCGAGTTGTCTGCTTGAACTTGCTTCGCAGACTTCACTCCATTACTTTAAATGACACCAAAGTTCGTTCCACCTCCTGCACCAATGTTATGCTCACGAATAATTCTACTGCTGAAAATTCAATTGATTTTTGAATAACGTTCAAACAGATACATCTACTGGGTCCTTTTATTAGGTATGATATTCCGGGTTTGTGTGAATGCCATGTTCCCATATTTCTCTTTCATAAGCACTCATCCATTACTGCAGGGAAACTAGAGTTGTTTCCTCAAGCAGAAGTAATGCTAGCACACATAATCACCACACCCCTGACCAAGTACTCAGCGACCTTTCACTGGATTTAAGTCCTGATTGGCTCATGTCAGCTCAGGAGCATCTGGATGAGACTCAGTACTGTTTTTTAGTGACCTTTTCCCCTTCAGATCACTTCCAAGTCCTTGCATTGTTTTTGTTGAGTGAGGGCCTAATTTCTCACTCTCATTTCCCTTTTTACAATGAATCCTTGTGGATCTCGTGGATGCTTTGCATTTTTTGTTCATAAGTGATGTTTCTATTCTATTCTATGCTCTGTGAACTGAGAGGCAAAACAGAGATGTGCCTAGAATACATAGTGTGACCTTTCCTGTTAAATGTTCATTCTCTCTCTTTCTTGATGTTTCAGGATTTGAAGAGGGTGCTGTCTTTCCCACCATACCCAGGGGATTACTTGCATCCAGTCGTGTACGCCTGCACGGCAGTCATGCTGCTTTGTCTTCTCGTCTCCATCATGACTTATATTGCACATCACAGGTAATACACTTGTGTCAAAATGTCATTGTTTGTTCAGGTTCTTGTTATGCCCATGTAGCGGTGCACATTGTGCAAGTTTTCTTAATCAACTTTCAATTCTGCAAACAAATGAAAAATCTATGTTCCTTATTTTTTACAATAAAACTATATGGGTGATGGGTTTTTTTCCCCTCATTTCCAATTTAAGCATTATCTAAACATATGACTAACACCAATGGACATTTTAGGGCAGAATGGTGGCGATAATCTGAAAGCACAAAATGATAATATAATTATACAAGCTCTGCTGTTTATTTAAATGACAGTACTATTATTAATAATTATTTTAATTAAGAAATCAGCATGTCCACTTAAATTCCTGTAATGCTCATTATCTCAAAATGTTAGCAATATTCTTAATAGCTTTTTGAGTGAAATATTCCCAAATCGAACTGTGCACCTTGTTTGCGTCAGTGGCTCCCTCTTATACAGTTGAAATATACCACCCAAATTTTCCCAAAGATAATATTTACTCAAGGCAAAAACATGCTCTGCTGTTTCAATTCAAGTCAAATTAATTTCCAGAACAATACTCGGAATAATTTGTGTAACTCAATGAGCTTGATCAACGTGATTACCCAACATTTAAATGTTGATTATTCATGTCTCTCGGCCTTAGTCTATAAATAGTGGAGAAAATGGTGTCATCATTTTTTCTGTAGAACTATTGGTTTTGTCTCAATAGATATGCTTCTTTTTTATTTTTGGCTACAAATGTGCTGTGATGTCTTTTTTTTGTTTCAAGTGGTTGGTAAAATCCCTTCTGGATGTGCTGTAAACCTTTTCCTTTTGTGCAAAAAAGTGTAAAAACATTTTAAAACTTTTCTAAAATCTAAAACTTAAAGGTCTGGTGCATTAAGACACAAAACAAACAATCATAATTTGGGGTGTTTGAGCGCAAATAGAAAGATGCTAGATTTTAACTTGTATTCATTAACTGTTTGCAGCGCGATCCGCATCAGCAGGAATGGCTGGCACACACTACTTAACTTCCTCTTTCACACGGGACTGACATTTGGAGTGTTTGCTGGGGGCATCAATCAGATCAACTACCCCTTTGTGTGTCAAATCGTAAGTTGTTTTTACCTTCTGCATCACCATAGCTTTAGGTTACAGCACTTTTGAAATATGTAATGTATGTTAGTGATGTCAGAACCAAAAGCATCCTCAATTGTGGGTCATGCAATCCCAGTATTTTCACTTCAATTGCTTTGCTGTGGCCAGGAGCTGGGCCTTAGACGAGTGCCTCCTAACTTGACAAGTGAAGTACTCAGAAATTGAACTGTGTGAGTGCCCATGGGAATGATAAAAGGCAACCCACAAATCATCTGTTATTTTTTGTTGAGTCAATAGGATTTGAAGGAGTGAAGTTGTGAAGTGAAGTTGGTCATAAAGCTTCTGCAACTGGTAAAATCCACCCTCAGATACTCTGACACTGTTAGATATCATCAATCTGTGATGTGAATTCTTGGGGTTATTTTGTGATGAAGTGGTGTAATCTACTTTTTTGGTGTACTCCGTTTCCCTGAACCTGCCTCATCTACTTCTACTTCAGTTAGTGATTTCCTACCTTTCCCAGAATGCCCTTCGACAAGAAGAAGGAACGTGAACGAGTGGCTTTCCATCAAAGGTGGCGTATGGGCATATAAGCTAGCCAACTAGTTCATGAACATTGGTGCATGTCTATGGCGCACCTCTTTCTTAAAACATAAGGGGCTCTATTTTCATGCCGGCGTAACTGCAGCGCAGTCATATTCACCGGCGCATTGGCAATTTTGTGAGGCGCAATGAATGATTTTTCCCTACCATCGTCAATTTGGTAATTTGGTGGACAGACTTGCGCCGGGATGGGCGGAATTTTGGTGTCAGTTTTGGGGTGAAGTTACGTCTGCACCTTCCACCTGTGAAGACCATGTCTAAAGCGCAAGTAAATCACGCAGTGCTATTTTCATGGCATTGCGCATGTGAACATAGACCTGTCCAAAATCCCCCACACCCGTTTGGTACATGTTAGGCTATATTTTACCCCACATTGAGGTAAATCCTTCTCCCATGGACTAAGTGAATGCAATCTTTTTAATATGTTAAGCACAACTAACCATTTTTACATTGCATTTTTACATTTTACATTTTACATTTACATTGCAACTTGACGTAGCCATCATGAAATTGTCAATATGCCATTGTGAGAGTGCACTACTTTTAAAGGGGATGAAATGAGCTGATTTGATTGGGCAGAATTGAATCCAGCCCTCACCACACCTAATGATGTATTCCTCTTAATCCAACCTCTCTGACCACTGCACCATGATTGTGCCTTGAGCCTCTGGTCACCAAAATAGACTGGATACGCTCACTTGCACCATATGCCATACACTTGATTCATGAAAATAGAGCCCAATATGTCTTGTGGCTACATTGCATTCTGGTCTATTGAGGCTACTGTCAGTGGAGAAATTGGTATCTCTGCCTCTTCTACAATGGATTTCTCCATGTATGATTGTTGTCATACAACTAAAAGGCTAACATTGTGTTTAAATTTTGTTTTTGATTAACAGAAGAATCCTAAACAAGATTATTGGATGATCTTTTCAGCTTTTCTTTGGCAGACACAACACTATTCAGTCAGTAACAGATTATGAATGTGAATGTCACTGGTTTGTTTCCCTGTGGGAGTGAGTACTGAAAATGAACCATACGGATGAAAACTCATTTGTGTTTTGGAGCATAATGTAATATAAGGGTGTCCAGAAGGTCCTGGGACTCATGGGAATCCCGTGTTATGGGAGAATATTAGACATTCCATTTAGGACAGTGTAGAATTGGCACTAGAATTGAGGCTCCGTCCATCGCAATATAAAATCAGCCTCTTATATAATCTCTTTCGAACGTGATCTTCATTAAAATACTGATTTGATTCTTCATTTTTTGACACTGCTATGTACTTGGTTGCTAGAAGGGAGGAGCCAATTTCCATTGAAAGCTGAATCCCTTTGAAAAATCAATGGTTAAGTGGGGGAGTTGTACTTTAAAATGTAGGTAGGGATTCAAAAGTAACATTCACTGATTGTGCACATGTAGAAACATGCATAGAAACAACTGAACAGGACTTCAAAATCTTAGCGAAGCAATGGCAAGATAAGGCCAAACTGGCTAGATAAGACTTTTTAAATTGTCGTCTATCACTTCCATTTTTGTAGTCTGTCAGTTTTTCTTAAAGAGCTGTCTTTGTCAAACTGAAAACACAGTAGAGATGCAAGGATGGGATGACTTCCTTCCTGTAAACACCGGATTTCACTGCAGAGCTACACACCAACATCACAATTCTGTGTGATTTCCACTAATCATGCACCACCAATGTGATTTTGACCAAAGTGCTCAGTTTGCCTTGTGGTTCAAAGACATTTTCTGACTATAAAATTGTGACTGTAATATTAGCAGCTTGAAGAGAAAATAACCGCATGAACCACGATTTATGGTATGGTTCATTACCTTTCCATGCCACACACATATGCATTGTATTAATTTGGTTTAAGTTGATGTAATTGGTACAAGTAGTCAGTCATCCAATAGAGAAACTAATGGATGTTTTTGTTGAAATCACCACTACATCATTTTTTGCTTTGTCAAAGGCATTTTAGTTTCATTGCTAGCAAATCCTTCCTGTTATGTATTTTTTCACAGGTTGGGAGTCAAGTCAAGTCAAGTCAAGAACTTTATTTGTCACATACGCATACAGGATGTGCAGTGAAATGAAAAGTGGCGATGCTTACGGGATTGTGCAAAAAAACAACAGTAGCAAAAACAATATTTACAGTAAAAAACGAAGCACACTATTTACAATAGGTATCAAATATATAATATGTAAAAATATATAAATATGTGCAAATGCAAGTGTATGTCTATGTGTGTGTGTGTGTGTGTGTGTGTGTGTGTATGTGAGTGCAAAAGAGGGGCAGTGTGTGGTGCTTGGTGGGGGCCCTGGTGAGTCAGAGCTATAATGTTATAATCTTGCCAAGAAATTCTCTGATTTTGGCCCTGTTTAAATACCAGATAACGGCCAGTAATGTTGTCTCACTGCCGATTATATAGAGGTTATTCTCTTTGCACATTTAATTTATTAATTTAATTGTTCAATATGTTGAATTTAATTTTATTGAATTGCATAAACTGAACTGAGCTGAACTGGGGCCTGTCTCACAAAGCAAGATTACTATGTTAGCAAGATAACTTTGGGCTTGACTCTGGCTTTTCAGTCTTGGCCCACTTTTAAGCGGAGTACATCCCCATGGTAACTGAGGCTGCAGGTTATGTTCAGGCTATCAGATCCAAACATATAAAAAGCCTACCTCCTCACAAATCAGCTCTCTGGAAATACGGCAACACCTTTCCTGGAGGATGCCATGGACTTGCACAGATAGTAAAAAGGGCTGTTCACAGGGGTGAGGGTGTTTAGAGACTGGCATAAACCCTTTGCTTATGATCCTTTATCAGATCAGAGATATAATACATATTTGTAGTGTTTCCAGGCCATTTGCCCACTCTGTTCATATTTATTCATTATAATAGTTTGTTCTTCTTGAAAGAACAGAAATGTTAATAATCCATTTCTTTCCCATACTTTTACAGTCCACTATTTTCAGTAGCATATGTTTACACACTCCCCACAATTATTTCTAGTCTGTTTTATTGCTTTTATTGTTTTATTTTTTCTACTTATTTTTATATTCTAGTTGTGTGCTATATTCTTTTTCTTCTTACCTGCTGAATCCTTTTACTTTTGCTGCTGCGCACCATAATTTCCCCACCAGGATCAATGAAGTTTCATCTTGTCTTAAATATGCTGCTCTGAATCTGTCCATGTTGCATGCGATTGGTTCTTACAAATCCCACCCTTTTTATGTAAATGCACTCATAGCTGGATTGAAAAATCCTGGGTTGACAGAGCAAGTCGATAACCACCTTGTAAAGGCCAGTTAGCTAGGATTGCCATTGTTAGTTTAGGTACCTTCAGGCCCCTAAATTGAATTGAACTGAATTGAACAGAACTAGCACCACCTGCTCAGTCCTATCCCTTTGTGGAGTGGGCAGTCCACCACCATGGTTCCACCCCCATCTGGACCATATATAACATCAGTTATATTGTTGTGTTTGTAATCACTTTTTCTTTGGTCCATCCTCATCTCTGTTAGGTTGGCATCGTGCTCCACTATGCGTCTTTGTCCACTATGCTATGGCTGACATTCACTGCTGGAAACATCTGTAACGATGTGTCCAAAGCAGCACCTCAGGCCCAGGACAGGAATGGGCCTGCCCAGACTCAGACCAAGCCAAGCATACTCAGGTAAGCTGAGCAGAGTCCATGATTCCACACTATGTTTATGTGCACACATGAGTGTATAGACTTGACTTGAACTCAAGCGCAATTAGGTATTCTGTGGTGAAAAAAACGTCATTTGAAGCGGTTTTCTTATTTAACAATAACCATAACTAAAACCTTACCATAACTTTAACCCAGTGGTTTTAGTTGCCTAACCTTAACCCTAACCCTATCCCAAGCCTTAACCAAAGATGTTTTACTTGCCTAACCTCAACTAAAGTTGTTTTAGTTGCCCAACATCAACTGACGTATTTTATTTGATTTTGGAGCAACCGCAGCAGTTTGATTTGATTTTGGTGCACGGGCAGTGATAGGTTATGCAGCTGGCCGTGCATAGGTATAGTACGGATTTAGGGTGCATCACTTTTCCTGAGAAATCTACAACCATTGTTGTGAGAGCACATTGTTTTTTTAATGCAGCTGCACCTTTTTTTTTAGTTATTTTCAGTGGTTTGAGTGGCCTAAGAGCTGCATGGCACATTCATGGATACTGATTCCATCCTTATGCCACTACCATTAGTTGTTGTAATGTAATACTGTGATATGTGAATTGTGACAGTAACAGTGCAAGTGTGTCAACACACTTCATTTCAAAATAAAAGTTCTAATGCATTTCTAAGGATTTTTAAGGTATTTCTGCATTACTAGAGTGACAAGAAATACAGAGTTATATGTAAGTTGCGAAAGGGTAAGAGTCTTGGCTGACGTTGCAACTACATTTTACTTACCTTAGCGTTTTTAATTGAAAACGATGGAAATCCTTTCAAGTTACAGTTGTAAATCTGTGTTAACCTGTTTTCAGACATTGTATGCTGTTTGTTATATACACCACCCCTTTGTATGTACCTTTCCACATGCCCTCTCATTTCCCTCTCTGTTGGTCTGCTTACTAACCCTCATGCCAGCCATTGGATTTTATATAAAAATAAGTATTTCTATTACAGAATAGTCGAACAGTGTGTCAATTTATGGAGTGAAAATGTCGTCGCATTTGTCATTTTTTAACTGAATAAATTGTTTTGGGATTAACCATGAAAAGAATATTCTTAATAGGTTGCAAAAAGTAAAAAATAAGAGAAAAATAAAAGCTTAACATTAAATTTACATTGACATTCAAATCATATTTGTTACACATACATTGTGTATTGTTTGTGAAATAGCATGACATTTTGATTGGTTTTGTGCTCTCCATGAATCTATCGCTTACCTTTCACTAGCTAAAACCATTGCATTGGTCATATTCATAAAAAATGAAGCCAGTGTTCCTCATGATTTCACACACTTACACTACATCATGTGCACCATGGTGGACTAATGTAATCCACTGCAGCAAAATTGTACTGTTTACACTGTACATATTGGACACATGTTTAGTCAGCAAACTCTGCTGATGATATAAAAGTGCAATTCTCTAAATCCAATCTAATTCTTACATCCAACTAATGTCCACTTGCTGCAACCACTGTAACTTTACACACTGTGGGTTTTTTTTCAAACAAACATGGACACCCAATGAAGCATACTGTTCCCCCAATGTTAGGTCAATGATATTAGCTGCCAACATTAGCTAGCTAGTTAGCATTCAACGTTAGCAACAGTAACTTGGAGTTGAGAAATCTTGCCTGTGTTTCCTATTTGGAATTCCGACGTGAAGATCATTGCATTTTGGAAGGAAGGAAGTCGGAATTTCCAACTTTCCAAAATCTCTGTAACGCAGAATAAATCATCTATCTGCATTCTAGACCCCATCCCCACAAAATGATTGAAAGAATTAGTCCTTACCTGAGGCCCATCTCTGCTTAATGTTTTCAACTGTTCTTTCTCCTCCTGGATTGTTCTGGACTCATTCAAAGTTAGTTAGCAAGCCACAATTAAAAAAACTCAGCCTCCACCCTGAAGAAAGCAGAAACAATTTCCAATCTTCCATTACTTTCAAAAATAATCTCAATGTACCCATCTACCTCTTCCAATCCAGTGTCAGACAGCCATGGATGAGGGTTCTGTGCCAATCTTCCTCCTTGGCTTCAGTGCAACCTTTGATACCGTTGATCATGGCATCTTTCTGGACTGTTTAGAAAGTCTTGTTGGCATCGCTGCTCTAAGATGGTTTTGCTTATACCCAACTAACAGATCAGGCAATATATAAATATAAGATGTTGGAAGCCTTTTGTAGCAGCTCTCAATTCTTTTCTATTACTCTTCTGTTTTCTTTATCTTTTGAGCACTCTTAAACATGCTATTGTTTTCTTCCTTGTCCTTTTATTCTTAGTATCTTTGTCATTTCCTCTGACTTTACAACTGGACTTTGACAGTATGTTACCCTACATTCAGGAACAGCTGATAGCCCTGAGGCTGCTGCTCTCGGGCCAAAGAATCTAGCAACTGAGCTGCTGGCTCGACAGACAGGGAAAAGAGCTGATGTGATGGTGAAAGAGAAAGGAGATTTAAGCCTCACCTTTACTCTATCATGATGGTAGATGTGAGGTTGCTGGCAAACAAAATGGATGAACTCTCCGCTTTGGTCAGTATTCAATGGAAATACTGTGAATGCAGTCTAATTTGCTTCACAGAGACATGGCTGCAGGTGAACACACAGGACTCGGCCATCATGCTGGAGGGCTTCCAGCTGGTGTGGGTGGACAGAGGGAAGTAGAACTGCAATACGAAAGGAGGTGGTCTCACCATTTTTCTTAACTCTACATGGTCTAATCAAGGATATGTTACAGTGAAAGTTCGATCGATGCCGTCATAGCATGACGTCAATCACTCAGTATGACGTCATTCACTCAGTTGTGTAATCCTGAGAAATTACAGACAGAACATCCCAGCGCCCTTATGGTGATCACTGGTTACTTTAACTAGGTCTCTCTCTCCTCCACCCTGACCAACTCCACACATTTTAACTAATGTAAGACAGAGAATAAGACCCCGAACCTGCTGTCTGCAAATGTAATGGGTGCATACAGCTCCACCGCCCTTCATCCTCTCAGCAGATCAGAGCACAACCTGATTCATTTGGTACCACCACCAAGACAGTGAGAGTGTGGTCTCAGCAGTCGATGCAGGCCCTACAGGACTGTTTTGATGTCCCAGACTGGAACCTGATCTGTTCTGTGGGGTGCAAGAGAGGAGAATGAAGGACAATGAAAACTGTTTGCTGGTTCATAAAGACAATACATTTTATGGCTGTGAGATTCCTGACCCTCACACCGGCTACATAAAGTGATTTACTGCCTACGTGCCCAAGCTGTCCCAGGCTCAGAGTGGTGAAAGATAGTAGCCTCTCTACAGACACCTGCACTACAGGGAACTCAGGAACCCCCTCTCCCTGCAGCAACGCAAACTAGTCTGGTAAAGTCCCCAACACTTCCCACCAACAGTCTCAAGTGGCAAGTTCTTGGGGGGTTTTCCACCCCCTCTACCCAGGGCCTAGCTTGATGACGCAACCTTTCATGAGGCACTGTCCTAACATGGCAGTACGTACAGAATCCAGTGAATGTAGAGTATAGGCTCCTGCCATGCCCATGGCACTAGCACTACAACCTCCACTTGTGTAGGCTGCAGCCACTAGGCAATCAGGACAGAAGCGTGGAAAGCTGAGAGGCCTGCAATGTTCAGTCCATCCAGATTCATTAGGAAGAGTTGACCATCCAGCCCTAAACTGCCAGCCTTCCGCCACAGAGCACATGCTCATCCCCCCCCAGCAAACATCAGCATGGTGTAACAGTCTCTGCGCAGCCTGGAGCCGATAAGCTCTGCTCTCTAGGTCGATTAAGCCTTGTCCCCCCTCCTGGACAAGCAAATAAAGGATCACTGCACTCAGCTAGTGATGCCCTGACCAAAAGAAATCCACCAGCCTGCGCTAGATTTTAGCACTGCTACCCTATGCCACAGGAAGTTACCAGGTTGTTGGCTATTGGCACCCTTCCTCTATATGACATTTCAGACAGAAGCCACTTCCATTTGGATAATTTAGCCTCAATAGCAACCAATCTCTGATACTCAATGCATTCCAGGAGTTATAACCTGCGTTGTGTACTTCTGCTTCAGTTAGTGATTACCTACATTTCCCAGAATGACTTTTGACTAACCCCAGAGAATGGGCATGAACCTATTGCTGCATTTATGTCATGTCGGACGATGCAGGAAGATGGGAAGCCCTTGGCTATTGCTAGCTAGCTCCATAGCAACAACTCTTCACAAGTTGCTTTGTCAACCAAACAAAATGCAGCAGGTTGTTAATCATAAAAATAGTTGATTGTGCAGAAGAGTGCTAATGTCAATATAACTAATAATTATTATTTGTATTACCTTGTACTGTGGACTTTGGATTCACGGTAGTGCTAGGTGTTGTTGCCAGTGGGGAAAAAATAATTTGCACATGTCTTGTCACTTGTGGACTATTGAGGCTGCTGTCAGTGGAGAAACTAGTGTTTCTTCCTCGTCTACGGTGGATTTTTCCCTGTATGATTGTTGAACATCGGTGCAAAATGGTGAGTCAAGAAAGAAGCCTTATTCTTTGAGTCTGCATGATTGACACCAAAACAATCGTTGAAAAATGTTCTCCCATTAAACACCATTGTAGCTGTGGTGGAAATATGTCTGTATGTCTATTATGTCTAAATTTGGCCAATTAATCACAGGAATATGAAAAATACACGGCCAAATAACAAAATGGACCCAAAAATACAAGGTACATCACCATCAACTGTTTATGAACAGCATTAAGCATTCAATGTAAGCCTGCTGGTAACTGTGGAGACATAACCCGCTACATTGCCCACACTTTTGCAGTTAACTCTGGCAGATGCAGCTTTCTGATAAACATTAAGAGAATCTTCCACTGTCTTTACATCTAGCCATTCTCTAACCAATACAGTGAGGTAATCTGCATAAGCAGATAAAAAACTGGCTTGTTAAGACCTAGTTGAGATGCACAAACACTGTACCTGTAACCTCCTCCTACTCCTTCCCGCCTGATAGAGGATCCCTCCACTAACATGAACTGGCCTGCTCAGGCCCCACCCACCTTAATGAGACACAAGGTGTCATTATACAGCATCTTAACCATTGAATAAAATGTGTCCCAAACCTAAACCCGGAAAGCACTCTAAATGAGTGGTCCACTCTGTCAAAGGCATCCTCATGATCTAAGGAGATAACCCCCAAAGTCCAGGCTCAGCAGTTGCTCTCTGGACTGAATGTAAAGTATGAATTTGTGAAGGGCAGCATCATCCCCCTTTCTTATGGCTGGTGCGCAGAGTAAACTATCTCACTCTGAACAAGCTGTAGTGGCTGTCCATACCACATCTGCAATGCTAGAAGGGCAGATGTTTTTAGATTTAGATTTAGCTAGTTTCTGTGCAGCAGGCACAGGTGGTCCAGTAGCACTTGATACTTGCATTTGGATAGATACCCATGGTTATCCAAGAGCTTGTCAATAATCATTTTGAGCAGAATGAAATCACTTTCCCACTGTCAAAGTAAGGCAGTTTAGGCCCAGGAATGCTTATGCTGAAGAAATTAGAAGATCCACAGTGGGGCTGCTGTAGCCACTGCCCAAGGATGGCATCAACAAGGAGGGTGGATAAGCTGGCCTTGTAGGTTGCTGCTGAGGTTGTTCAAAGGACTGACTCCAGGACAAAGCTGGCCCTGACTGTAAAAAGGCAGAAGAAGAAGGAAACACCATGTTCTTGTACCAGCTCTAATGACTGTTTTTCATGTGACAAGAGCCTGATTAGGAGTCTTAATCTTGGCCTGAAGACGATGGGTAAAGTGTCAGGCAACTGATGAGACTGCGAGGGGTGTCCTGAATGTCTATCTACAGCTGGATGGCCTGGCTGCAATTGGTCTTCATCCTGGCTAAGTGACGGAGGCTGCTGCACAGAGAGGTTCTGGACTGGCATGGAACATTGCTGTTGAGTCTATATGATTGACCAGAGAAAGACTGCATCAGACAGAAGCAGCGGGAAACGAATGATGGGCTATAGTGATGGGGGAGTGTGAGGAACAGCAGTAGACTGATGTCATTGTGCTGCATGTGTTTGTTGAATGCTGCTACATATAGCCTAGTATCATCTTAGTGACAAGCTTGATGCTGCAAGGTTGATGCTGCAAGGTTGGACAAGTGTCAACATTTACAAGTGTCTAGCTATAGTATGAACCAAACCTAGAATACACCTGGTACAAACTCTACGGAGTAGAGAAGGCCATTTTATCCTTGGACTCTGGAGATAAGAGAATCTGCCAGTAACCCTCAAATCCAGTGTCATGAAAAAATGAGCGGTGCCCAGCTGATCCAGGAGTTTGTCTACCTGAGGCATTGAATTTTGACACATCATTCACCTTGTGGTAGGACACACAGAACCGTGTAGACCCATTGGACTAGTGCAATCGGGCCAGTCACTGATGGACTCTTCTATCACCCCCATCTCCAGCATAGGATTCAATTCCGTCTGCACGATTTTGTGATTATGCTCGGGCAGACACTACAGCCGTGTGTATATTTTCACTCGTAGGGTTGTTTCTGTGCAGTGGTGTATGAATGTTGTGCGTCCTGGGGGAGAACATATCAGCAAACCGCTGCTGTAAAGCTGCCATGTCTGCACTCTAGCTCAGTGAGAGACGGTCACTAAAAAGGGCCAGGGTTTAATTGGCCAGTTTTGGAACGTCTGGACCCAACCCAGCTTTCACTTGTGTCCCTCCAGTCAGTGAGTCAGTCCCAGCCAGTAGAGGATGGCTCTCTTCATGGCTGTGTAGACCTGCCACGAGGCTGTCGGGCAGTCTGTGCACTGCCCACTGTGCCTCCCCTATGAGCAGGGGAAGCAGGCACACAGCCCACACCCACACACAGAAGCCAACAGCTCGAAGGTACTGATGAAGGCCTCAGCATCATCATTGGCCGACATCTGGCTGAATCCCCATTGCTGCAGGACTGCTGCCTGCGCTTCCTGCATGGCAGCCAGGCAGCTGACGATGTTTTCCAACCGGTCACTGTTCCTCTGTCATGCCCCCAGTACTGGCCACTA
>OOFE01015782.1:0-12358 GCA_900323365.1 Monocentris japonica
GCAGGCATTTGTCCTCTTTGGTCCAAACCACAGTTGGAAAGTTTACTTTGTTGCATTTTTGTGTTTGGTTCGTTTAGGTTCACGCTGCCCAATTACAAGCAAACTAGGACTTGTAAACAAAAGTCACATGGACTCACAAGTAGCTTGTTAATTGGACAGTTTTGGTAACCTTTCCATTTTGGTATGAACTGGAAAACATGAAAAAATATTCAGTCCAGACTGTGGTTTGCCCTCAGTTCATTTTGCTATGCTCAGAGGATGTAACAACACGCCATCATTTCTTCAACCAGTTTACCAAATAGCAATATCAGCAATAATAGCCTTACAATTTAGTCCTGGCAAAAGTTAAAAAAGTTAAAAAAGTTAAAAAAAATGCTGTTATAGAGTTGATAATAGTAATGTGTTAGGTTGACTCCATTTTTCGGCTGTATACAGTCCATTGGTTGAGAGGTTTTAAGGCAGCCTGACATTAAGTGCCTGAGATTTGTGGATTGGAGGGCGTAATTGACTTTAGGAAGTGGATTCTTCTCAGCTGGGGGCCAAAGACTCAGCAGGCATTCTCTTCCACAGTGGGAAACTTCCCACAGCCTAAAACCATAACTCTGGCTTATTCTCAGTTTGGTCTCTCTCTCTCTCCCCTTCTCTCTCCTTCTCTCTCCTTCTCTCTGATTTTCTCTCTCTTTTGTTCTCTTCTCATTCTCTCTCTCTCTCTCTCTCTCTGTCTCTGATTTACTCTCTCTCTCCCTCTCCAGGCTTCAGTCTCAGCAATTAACCACTACCGTACAGTTCAGACGTGCAAATCAAATCCATCTTTTTCACATAGTCAGACAGAAGTCTGAACAACACCAAAAAACACGTGGATTCTCATCTTTTTAAATCACATTTAAACCACCTCTGTAGATGGTTTGATTTCAGTCTGACTCAGATTGGTCGTCATTCCCCACATGACACCTATTTGGTATTTCACATTGCAACAAGGAGAGCAGAGGACAACAAACATGGAGGAGAATCAGCAAGAGAACACAGAGAATGAATTCTGCACCACGACTAGAAAATACCATCATAACAGCAGCCAGAATAAGCAACAATTCAAACTTCCATGTTACTAGCAACAGTGAGACTTGCATGTTAGATCAGATCAGAAAAACAAATCGGCGTTGCCTGCTGTCTGAACATAGTGTAAGTATCTCTTTCTATAACTTTAACTCTCAGCATAAACCCAAATACTTCATCTGTCCCTCTCTCTTTTTCTGTAGTTTTTTCTCTCCATCTCACCCTCTGCCAGAATCCATCTCCTGTCCTCACCTCAGGCAGCCAGACTGCCTGTCATGGACCAGGATTCTCTCCAACCACCTTTGTGCCCAGCAAACATCCATTTCCATAAATCATTAGCCAAATAGGGGAAGAAAAGGTATCACAGTCAACATCAAAGGGGAGACTGTTTATTGGTGCACCACCCGTGGGCTCTCCAGGGCCAATTTAGAGCTTGTTCAAGGTTACACTCACTTGAGCTTCTCATTCAGTTTGGGGTCTAGCTCATAGCGAGGCTTGTATATTAGCATGTACACTGTAGGACTGTGAAATACATTTTTGAGGAGAAGAAAGGTCAGAAATTGACGTTACAACAAAACACTGGCAAAGCTATTAGGATGCTTTCAGAGTATGCAGGAGGATTTTGATTAAACTTTTACAAAAATGTCAAATTTGGATGGTTCCCATTAAGCAGTACACTGTTTGTGCATCAAGAAAACAAATGACTCGTTATTAATTTGGAGTCAAACTCCTCATGTAAATAACAGAGAAAACAAAAATAATTTAATATTTGATACGACAGCCACACTCAAATTCTCTGTAGTTACAAAACAGCACTGTGATACCCTGCATCCAGTTCTTGCCATTATAAATACCATTACCATCACCATTATAAATACAGCGGTCAATACTGTCTTTTCCCACATGCCAACCTAACCATCACTTATGTTTGCTCTGATCAGCAAACATCAGAGCTATACAACTCTTTTCATCAACTGCTTGCTTTGGCAGTGTAAGAGATACTCCACTATTATGATGATTCTTAAACTATGAGTTGGACCCTGAATGGCCTGTTTCTGGATGGTTACATCCCCATATGACAAGGGTACTAGTATGTTTTACACTTTACATTTAGATTTTAGGCACAGCTATTAAAGTTTTTCATCACTGCAACGGATTCCCATCATTTGGATTCCAGAGAGGCAATAATGTGAGCCACGTGAATTGGCAAGGGGTGGGCGTCTTCTCCTCAAATAGTGTAGTGATGTGTAGTGTGTTTGAGATGGTCAAAAACACACAGGCATCACCTGCATGATCTTCAAATCACTCCCCATCCAAAATCCCAAGCCTGTCCTGTTTAATTACAGATAACTAGAAATAATGTATACAGTCCTATAGTAAGGCTATACTATATAAATAACGTTACTGACTCCTTTCCAGCCAGGTAACGTCTTTAAAAGATAAAAAACATAAAATAACATAAAATTCTTTGGTATGCTTCAAACTTCTCACATGCCTTTGTAACAGACCGTTAGACAGTAACATGACACGTTTTAGTTGTCAGAGAAATGGAATACTGCCAAGCACTCAGGTATAAGGTGAACGTTACTCTGCACACTGCGCTGACAACTGGCAAGGATGATTCATTAATCAGTTATCCAAGACAGCTGTGATATATTGAAATTAAATCACAGGTCAGGTGCATTGTCTGTCCAACACACAGATGGTTGAGTAAAGCAAGCTTTGCAACTCTGAGATAGCAGGTATCTTTCATTCACTATAGTTTACTGCCTATTCATCTACCTAACACATATCATAGTCACTTCTTCCAAATGCTCACTGCTCAATACCACAACTTATAATAGAATTAAAATGGGAAAAGCTGACAAAATAGGGCTTGTTCTTCAAAACGTTTCCCCTTGGGGAGCATGACCTCTGCTCCCCCTAGCTGGTAACTTTTTCTGTTTGGCTGGCAACTCAGTGTGCTTGTGGAAAAAACTGATAATGGATATTATTACATATTGTTACAAATGATAGGCTACTATGACAAATGATAGGCTATTATGTCTTATACTGAAGTCACTCTGAAGTCTTCCCACAAGAGCATCTAAGCTGCATTGCATTATTATACTGTACAAGCAGACTTCAGTCACTGTTAAAGAATAATAGAGTATGTGTTTTTTTCTAAGATTGAAAAGTAGAGCATACATACGACGAATCCTAGTAGTCATGGCCATAATTATCGAATTATTGAACCTAATGCTGATGGTGGCTCTCTGGTAGAATGATGGTGTGGATAACACATCCACACCACCATTCTACCAGAGAGCCACCATGGCATATCAGCCTTGCAACCTTGTGTCTCAGAAATTCCTCTAAAGGAAGTCAGGACGTGAGAAAGATTGGTTGATTTTCCTGTTGACTCTCATGCAACTTTGATCTATTTTAAATGTATATTCAATAGTTTTGCTTAATCAAGAAGGAAATCAGAAAGAAAGAAATCAGAGAAAGTTTCTAATTCCAAAGACGTAAAACAGTAACAGTTAGTAAGCAAGGAAAGAAAGAAAGAAAGGAACAAACAATTTGGCAACATTAATACAAGGTTCTGCATAGCACCAAGGATATTGTGAAAATAAAGAAATGAATGAACCTACCACTGATGGTGGCTCTCTTTGGCAATATAGTGACAGCCCCTACAGCGGCATCCTCTAGCTGGTGGATAGGGCTGTTCTTGGCTCCCCAGCTGTCTGAGCCGATCCACAGGAAATGGCCAACCTGTTCCGCTCGCTTACTGGCATTCAGGATACCCCTGGATTCAAACATGCACCATGAGTAAGTCAGACATATGCAGAATGTGCACATGTGCCTGTATACACACACTCAACATTAAGGACAGTCCAAGAATTAAACATATAGCTGGGAATAAATACAGACATGCAAGCACACAGTAACACGCAAAGCAGATGCAAGTATGTGAAATGTGTATTATTAGCCCAGGCCACCAGACTTGCCTCTAAAACTTAACCTACATGACTGATCTAAACCTTCTGACTTGTATGACATGTAAATTGTACAATATATCGAAACAATGCTGTAACCTTTAAAATAAGCTTGAGCTTCATGCTTAATGTCACTCTCACTCATGCGTCTTGCTCTCAGCATCTTCACAGCCTAAAATGACTGTTAGGGTGCCAATATAATAAACAGTTTTGGGCAATGAAGATAGGCAACACTCCCAACACACACAACAGTGAGACACATGGCCAAAGATCTATCCAAATGTTTTTTAGCAAATATTTCTTCTCCCTTGTTATTAAAGGAACTTTGCTGAGGCGACTTGTTGGGCACCGTCACTGAGCACGAATACCCAATAAATTACCCTGTGTATCACTGCCATTAGTCATCACCACATGGGTAGTTTAGTGTTTAAATGAAGAGTAATTGTTTACCTGATATCCTCATCAGAGGCGAAGAGTATGACTGCTCTGGCATAGCGAGTGTCCAGAAGCAGACGGATGATTTTGTCGAAGTCGGAGGGTTTGTGGTCATGGGGGATCTTTAGTGACTGGGCTATACAGATTCCACCTGGAGAGAAAAAAAACAAAGGGCAACAGTAATTATAGTTCAATGAATGGAGACCTTTAAACATTGACAACAACTTTAATGGCAACTTTAATTCCCCTAAGAGTCTGTCTGAAAAGGTTGTGCTACTTGCTACATTTGAAGAACTGAAAAGGAGGAAAAAAGCAGCCCACTTTAAGGGGCACACAAGAGTAAAACATAGAAAAAAATCTGTGCTCTTTTCTCTCAACTCCCTGAGATTTCTTGAAACCACCCACTTTTCTGTGCACAGGCTTCTTTGGGGTATAAGAAGAAAAGCCATGAAAGCTCTAGGCTGAAACGTTGCTAGTTTCAATAAATGTCACTGAACTGAATGAAAAGTGTGCAGCTTTTTTTCACTTTTCTACACTTGACATGCCAGATTAGCCAGCATTTGGATGGGTGCACGCTCTTTTACTTCTATTCTATTGATGCACAATTGAACTCTAAATGAAACAGTAAACCAAAAAACATTTTGTTTTTGATCAGAATGTAGAAAATCCATTGTACGTAACATCACATGCAGCAGTGATGAGTATCACACTCTTCACACACACTCTGCAAAAGCTCTCAAAAAGATTTGCTCTGTTTGAGCTTGGAATCTCTCTCTTCACCTGAGAGTGAACTGACACATACTAGCACGATTTTTAATTCTTAAATATGCTAACTCCAATATGAGAGCAATATAATGTACAACAATAGCGCAAATATGATCATATTACATTGAAGCAGACACAATGTAGGTGGACTTTTAATTTCAGAGACACGGTATTGTGGCTTGTAAGGAGATACCCTTATTGTATATTTTTCTCCATGCATAGGATATTGGAGTGAATAAGTTTCCTTTCAACTATCCTTCATTAGGTGGTGATGCAGTTGGATGATTATTCCTTGAATATCATATCCCAAATTAGTATATTGGTAACAAAACCCTAATATCTCACAACCAAGCAGTTACTGCACCATTAGCTGAAGAGGGAGCAAAACTTTTTTCTAAATAAACATCTACATTCAATTCCTTGTGGGGATGGAGCAAAAGTGCAGCAGTAGTTCAGCAGCTATGCAGTAACTAGTGAGACTTCTACAACAGCTACATCTATACATAGAACTCACTAAGGGTTTGTGCAGGGAAGAGCACGCACTATATCACAAAAATGACAAAATCAGAAAGCCATGCTGTTCACTAACCATGCGCAATGAGTGGAAAGCTGCCTTATAGCGCTGGTCAAAATATAAAGCCTCTTTGCGCCTGTCATGGTCATACATCATCAGATGTAAAATCTCATTATTTTGCCCACTGAATAGTGATTTGTAAGTGAGGCCATGCAAATCAAGATTGTCCGCAATTAACTGCAAAACCCACTGCCCCAAATTTTTGTAGTGCATATAAGATCTTTTAAAAAATGGCATTAGACTTTGTGCAAAGAGTTTGAGACAATAAAAGGTCATTCAAAGTCATTTCTACACACCTTGTGCCCTTTATAACATAAGGTTAGAGTCAAAATAATTGCATCTCTCAAAGTGCTGGAGCATTATAGTGCAATGTCAAATTCAAGTGTCTGACGGCAAGAGCTTGCAGGGTGGGAGGGGTCTGTGGACACCTTCCTAGCTTTCCGTTGGGTGTGGGTGTCATATATAGAAGAGACAGAAGGAAGATTGCTGCCTATGATCTTGGACGCTGTGCGTGCCACTCTCTCCAGTTTTCTCTTTGCCTGAGCAGTTGTGTTCTGAACCATACTGTAATTGAGAAAGTGAGCACACTCTCAATTGCAGCCTTGTAAAAGTGTGTCATAGTTTCTCGGCTAACTCCAAACTTTTGCAGCTGCCGTAGGCAGTTTCTGGTGCAATTTGTTAATTATGACACTGGTGTTAAATTCTCACTTCAGTGTGTGGCAGATGGTGATGCCCAGAAAGAGTCTACCCTCTCCACTTCTTGGCCCTTGATGACCAGTGGCAGAGGATCTTCCCCGCCTCTATGAAAATCTACCACCACCTCCTTAGTTTTTCCAATATCTAGGTTGTTTTTACTACCACCTTTCCCAGTTTATTGACCTTATTAAGCTATTTAATCATTGTTCTTTATCATGCCTACCAATATTGTGTCATCTGTGAATTAAAAGAATTCAGTCAGAATGAGACAGCGAGAGTATGAGAGTAGCGGAGTGGTGGCAGCACACATCCTTGGGGGGCACCAATGTTCAAACTCAAAGGCTTAGAAACCATGTTACTTCTAAAATAACTTTAAAGGCATGATAGTATAAAAGCAGAACTGTAACTGATAAAAAGAAGCCCGAGCATATGTAGAATGGGCTTCTAGGTGGTGAAGAATAGAATGAAGGCACAGGGACACAGCGTCCTACAGCCCTATTTGCTTTATACACAAATTGTTAGAGTCTAGCTCAATACTAGACAGATGGTTGCATACCAGTCACTCAGAGACCTTAATAATCACTGAGGTCAGAGCAACAGGCCTGTGATTGTTCAGATAGCTGATGGATGACCACATTATAGTAAAAGTAAAGGTTAGAGAAATTCAACTGTTAGAGTAGTTCTTGCCAAGAGTGACCTAGTCAGACCTCTGTTTCATGGTTCCACCACTGCAGTGCTTGTATACTATCAATATATGTTTTTGTACATTCCAATGAACCATCAGCCAGGAACTCAATTGCAATGTTGAAAGGTTAATATAATCTTTGCAAGTTGTACTCTTGTTTTGTAGTGCTCAACTGTGTGTCACATTTTACAGTTTCTGACCTACATGAAAAATGTAATTCCTTATTAAGGGAGCCAGGCTAATAGAAAACTACTACTCTTGTCCAATGGACTACCCAAAGAAACAGAAACATTGCCCTTTTTAGGTCCTGACCCATTGCACTCCAACTAACCAGAAAAATATTGCTCCAGTATAGGAAAACCTAGGAGTTATATTTACTACCCTGTAGAAAAAGGGTCTTGCTAGTGTTGCCCAGAGTGAGTGATCTGTGAGCTAAAGACCAGATGTGGCCTAGTTGTATTGGAGAATGTATTGTAACTGTAGTGCAGCAGTAACCTAAAGGTTTGAGAAGTGGCAATATGATCACAAGGACACCTGTTGGTATCTGTTTTACCAGCTTGGAAAATCTGGACAGAGAAAGTGAACAAACAAATCCGATCTCCTTGCTCAACAACTATCATCAAGGTGGCCCATAACATGGCACTTAACCTCCGATTCCTCCCATGGAGTTACCCTGTGACCAAGTACGGCTGAGGACATGAATGAAGATCCTAATTGATTCTGAAAACGCACTGCATCACACACATAATAATGGATTCAACAGAATCTTTTGTCTCTCAGTTTAAAATATGTTCACACTAGACAATTAGGCAAAAACTGGGTATCACAGTCAATATAACTGAGATTATCCTGCTGAGCCCTGATAGGTCACTGATATGCTGGACATCTAGTACCCAGCCTAAGACTGTAGTTGTACTGGACAGGTCCCAGCTCAAGGAAAGATAGGAGTGAGAGGAGGGCAATGACATGTAACATAGGTCATAAGTGAGATTCAAACCAACATCAGAGGTTGTGTGCATGGCCCGCTGCTCCACGGAAGGCCCATAAATGAGAATCTTAAGCAAATTTTCATCTTGAAAATAGTGAATATAGCTGTATTACATATGACATACACTGCAATACTAAATACTATACATATTTCATGAACATAGCATTTTATTTTTTACATTACATTACATTACATTACAGGCATTTAGCAGACGCTTTTATCCAAAGCGACTTACAATAAGTGCATTCAACATAGGTGGGCAAAAAACTACTCGTCACCAGAAATTGTGAGTGCATTTCCTTCCTAAACAAGCATCTAAGAGCATAACCAGTGCTAAGGTAAAAGTGCAATAAGTTCGCTACCTACTTTTTATTTAAACAAATGACAAATAAGTGAAGCAAATAAAGTGCAATAACCAGGATTTGTAGGGGGTATACCCTATCCTTCGTGAGGATAGTATACTAACAAATGACACTATGATTGATTGGATAGAGAGCTAATGCTGAAAGCCATGTCCAAGCATATCATCACTGACTGACATGGACAAGCTCAACAGCATGGAGCACTTGGAGGCCCTTGGAGACAGCATAGGTCTATGCTGAGGTACTCAGTTTAGGTACTCAAATTAAGTCTATCTAAAGACCAGCAAATCACAGGAAATTACTGCATATTATAGTTCTTACACAGTATGTTGGTTGCCTGCATGACAAAAATAGCAATATGTTTTCAAATGCATGGACCAGGGTAATAGACTATAGATATAATAGAATTTCTCATTTGGTTTTGGAAGGTCATACCAAGCACAGGGTTCTACTATTTTACGATGTTAGTAGCATAAAATGAATTCATGCTACTTAGAAGAATTTAAAAAGGACCATTTCTACCAATTAAAAGTAAAGGTGCACATATTGTATGTTTTCCCTATATTTTCTTGTTTATTTATTTATTCCAAATTTATGAACATGTGTTACTTGGAAGAAATGTTACTTAAGACCCTGAAGCATACAATTGGTTTGTTTGATTGTTTGTCTTGCCATCACTCAAAATAGGCAGGCAGAATCTCTTGCTTGGGGTCATAAACAACACTAACAACATCTGTTACCATATTACTCATAAGGAGACAACAAAGTGCCAGACAGACTCACTCAGAACATTTCTAGCAGTTTGGAAGAGAGGCACAGAAAGTATTAAATGCAGCATTAGATAAAGCCAGGTTGTTAGACACTCCGAAAACAAAATATTCCAATCTGTTTGAAAGGCATGCATAGAATGTAGAAAATACAGCACAGATAAAGCTGTGTTAGTTGAGGATAATAGATAATCATTCCAATCATTTTTCACATTTCTCACAGAAAGAAAACATTTCATTAGTTTAGAAGAGATGGAACAATTATGTGCATGAAACACTCTATCATAAAGAATTCTCTCCAACAACAGAATTGGATGGAGTATTTCCATGCACTAATGTGTCAGGTTATGCTCCTCTCAGCTGGATCCAAGTCATGGTTTGATGGATGAGTTGCACCTATCAAAGACAAATCAAGGCTTACAGGCAGCATCTAGTGAAACCTGATGCCACAGAGCCAAATGTCCTGGAGCTGTGGCAGTGGTGTACCTATGATTCTCTCTCCTCCACCGTATTTGACTGCAGGTAGGGTGGTCTTTTCTTTAAAAGCTTAATTTCGTCATCTGTAAACAAAATGCTGATCTGCATTGCCAAAGAGCTCTAATTTCCGAGGTGTTTTTTCAATGGCTTGCATCAACCTTTGACGACACCTGAGATCAATTTTTCTCTTACCACCATGCTTTGGGAGATTCTTAATAATTCTGTGAGCAGCTAACTTCTTAATAACATTGCAAACTGTGTAAACAGGAATACCAAGGTCTCTAGAGATGGCCCTGCCTTGTGAATGCTTATGTTTGGTGATAATAGAGATCATACAGCTCTTTCCATTGTCACAGACACAGTTTTATCGCTTTCAAATAAATAATTGGTTCATTTATACCACGTGAGCCCCTGCAACCTGTCACAGGTGTGTTGAATTACACTGCAAATGAGAATCTATATCCTCCAACAAAATCGATTTGAATTGTTCTAAAGGATGCCAATAATCATGGCCATGGCCACTTTCAATTTTGAAAGATTTCTGTATTGATTTTTATAATCATTGTTTGATCATGTGCTGTTATAAGGGAATAGATGAATGTCTGAAGGCCAAAAGTTATTTCCAATTATTTCAGAAGGTATTGTACATTAGCTGCATGACATGCAAGGGTGCCAATAATAATTTATAATGCATAAATCTCTCATTGTTACTGCTGCTATTGTGCACATCCTGTTAATGCTTGACTCCATACAGGCACATTTTCATTCATACATACTCTACTTAATATGTATGTCCAAGTGTTGCTTATGCTTGTATAACCCCATAAGTTAAATTCTTATTCATATCCTATTCTTCTTTGATGTGTCCTATTATTACCTGCTGTAATGGCCCAATCTTCCCACAGGGTTCATTACAGTTGCATCTAATCTAATCGAATCTAATCTAATCTATCAATTTACATTTACACGTTACGAGACATTTAGTTGACACTCTTACCCACAGCAGTTTACAGTGTGTGAGCAGGTAGGGGTTCAGTATTTTTCTAAAGGACACACGGCTGCTGATGGACACATTAGGCATTGTGGGGATCAATCCTGTGACCTTCTTGTTATGGTACATGATCAACTCTAACAAGTAGGCCATCAAAAATAATGAAGCACTCTAATGAGAGGGATTGTCTGGAATGTGGACCCAGAATCTCTTGAAGCCGAAGCGAGAATCATGACACTTTGCATAGACCCGATGTGATTCATTTGACCCATCAACCACAATTACCTAGCCAATTAGAGGCATCCTAAAGCCCGTCACAGCCAAGAGGGGTGGAGGAAGCACGGATGAATTAAAAGAAACACAGCCAGTAGACAGATTTTCTAATTAGTTGCCCCTAGCGACCGAATGAACACAAGAAATAAAACCTTCCCACCTCTGTGTTCGTAGGAGCAGAAGAGGCTGCATTTGTTTGTGTGAATTCATCATTTAGTGTTCTCGACAGAATAACTGGTCATAATCTATCGTGATATTTGACACTATTTTGTTTGGAATAACTGCCTGTAAGTACAGGAGAGATTGGTGACATTTACAGAATGAGTATGTTTACATGCAATACCCCCATTACTGGGAGTAATCAGCTTAAGGCACTATTTTGATTATAACGTTTACGTGGTTCAAAGTAACATGATTTCTGTAATAAACCCATTTACATGGTTTTATTTAATAATCAGTCTATCACTATCACAGTTTCATTAGTATTAATTAGTATTAATCAGGTTAAGATCATTTTTTTATTGAGCGTACTCACTGGTGAGGGCCTTTGTACACTTTAAGGTTCTTGGTCATACCTAAAGTCTTGTTTGCTCCACCTTTGTTTAATCTGCTGCAGTGGAGAAAAGAGATCTGTTAATAAGGGGTAGAGAGACAGAAACGTATATCCCTTGAGTAGCTAGCGGTGGAGTGAGAAACGAACATTATGTTGATAGACAGCCTCCCTTAGTTGGGTACTTCAGTGCCTGTTGATAGATTATTTTTTTTTATCATGGTACTTCAATAGCGATAAGAGTGTTCCGTGAAAATAAATGTTAGGGATTGAGGACACGTCTCATCATTATCAACTGCAATTTATTCTGTCCTCGCACCTGGGGTGGGAAGCTGCAACCATATTCTAGGTTTAAAGCTATGGCCCATAGATTCAGAGCAACATCATAGCAGCCCCACTACTGCATCATATGTAGTAAGTATATAAATTAAAACTTCAGAAGGCTAAATATATATTGTCTTGGAAGTTGATAAACTCTGCCAGGAGATTGGCGATATTGGCACCATTTCAGTGGAATAAGAATTGCTTTCAATTAGGCAGGTGTGGCACTTTACACAGTGGATGTTTATACCATCTCTTCAAACAGATAGGCCAGTGTGGCGGACTGGGGGGAGGGAGTGGGTGAGGAGTAGCGGCTGCGGCCAATTAAGGCTGATTGCAGCCGAGCCTTTTTAACCTGTGTGTGACTGTGTGAGAGGCTGACGGAGTGCAAGAGTCCGGCAGGCGATCGGGAGGATCGGGTGTCGGACAGTGGAGTGGAGTGG
>OOFE01015784.1:14154-24561 GCA_900323365.1 Monocentris japonica
CTAGAATGAAAAAACAACACTAGTGTTCATATAAGTCCACACTGATCAGAGTTAATTTAACACTTTTGATCATTCTGTGTATCCACCCAGAGCCATTTCAGCTCCAGGAAGGTAGGGCCAGGAACACAAGACAAGTACAGTAAGGAGCCAATGGCCTAACTGTCCACAATTCTGAACATATTATATGCTTTATTGGAATATTTACAAGATAAGTTGCATTGATAGTAGTTTTCATGACTGATCCGTGTGAGAGGGGCATGCAGTTTCTCAGTAAATAAGAATGAATTGTGATCTATGTATATAATAATTATAATTCAGACAAAGAACCAGTCTGTGTTAAGTTTTTAGATAATAATTTGTTTTGGTTTTTTTCAAAAGTCCCCATTTAAATACTGAATCCATGAACCTTGAAATCATCATTGGACCCATTTGACACCAGCAGGGACATCACATAATACAGGCTAATTCATTTTACAGGCAACAGACAAACAAAGAAACAGTCCTTTACACAAAGCATCCTCAATTCTCACTAGCAGCTAACAGTTGGTTTCATTTTCTTGCTGGAAAGGTTGACCATCGTCTCGGGTCAAAGACAGGTATGAATTTCCATCCGTCTCCGAAAGCCCCTCTGCTTGTCTGTGGAACTGTAGTGAACCTAAAAACAACAGATCCCTTAATAAATTCCTGATTTCATTTACAACAACATCATGAACAGGCTGACAAGGGGGTTATTTTTGTTTATTTTCAGACCTACTGTCATGCTGAAGCAGGTGTGGCCTAGATCTATGTCATAGATCTCTCTTATCAACATCCACCTCTATCTGGGGCACATGCACTAATGTTGCTTTGGAGTCTTGCTATCTGCCTTGGGTGTGTGTGTGTGTGTGTGTGTGTGTGTGTGTGTGTGTGTGAGTGAGTGAGTGATAGACAGACAGACAGACAGACAGAAGATGTTTTGAGTGTTACTTACAAGAGGCTTGTTCAGGCTCTGGATGAGGTCGCGTACATACGGGGGGGAATTCTCCAAACATGGCAACCATTACCTGAAGCAAACTCACCAGGTCACACTCAGCCTGATAGGGAAAGGAAAAGTTGAGGCAATGCAACATGGCAGTAAGGCTTTAAAATAGACCCTGCTGTAAATGTCAGTGCTATTAAACAAGTCGCTGTTCTTTAATTCTTATAGAATCAAACAATTTAATTCAATATGAAATGTTTTTAAAAGTGAGAGGGCTAGTTGGTTAGCGGCAATGCGTGCTCATGCTTCAGTGCTTATCTGTTTATAGCCTGGCAGTGGCGACAGTCCTTTGCCCTATTGGCATTATCTGTTTCACATTACACAGTCCTCTCCAACAATGTAGGTTAAACTTTAATTCTCTCACCTGCCTCCACTCCTGCAGGTAGGGCAGCAGGATTTCCCCATTGCTAGTGACATGCCTTCCTCTAAGGATCATCATCTCACTGGTGGGTTTGACAAAGCAGATGGGAGCAGTTTGGGGGTACCTTTCCTCGAGCCACAGGCATACTGGGATGTTGTAGGTGTTGGCTTGTAGAAGAAAAAAATGTGATTAGAATACTAATGGATTCTTAGTCTTTTCTGTTTCTTACTTTCTTCTGAATTGATCTGAATCTAGACCTATATAATTTGACCCATTAATAGGGTCATATGGTGTAAGATGCACGGTAATCATTACCTCCAAACAAGACAGGAATGGTTCCTGATAGACTCATCAAGTCCTTTGCAGTGCCGTCGTTCAAAACTGTACAGATAGGCAGTGTTGATTATGTCACACACAGTAATTGACCCCCCTATATGTGAACTAGTATTAGTATTAGAGCAGAGCTGCTGTGGTGCTTCTTACCATATTCATCCATCATAGGCATGAGGTTTTTGTAATGGGTCAATGCAACATATATTTCATGGGCCACATGTTTCCTCTGAAGATATGTCTTCATAAAAAAAAAAAAAAAAACAACAATCAGACACTGAGAAAAGTGACGTGAAAATATAAGTACTGTAGGCTGTCTTATGGCTGTTGCTGATATTTGATGAAGAGAGAGCATAAAAAAGTTCCTTCAAAGGGTGATTCTTACCTTGGGGAGCATTTTCTTAATCATATCCACGCTATCATAGTCCGTCATGATTACGGTTTACCTGAGATGAAAATGCAGCCAAAATACTACTTTTGCTTTGTATCTTTTCTATCGCCAGTACTCAACCAAGTCTGTACTATGATTTCTTCTTCCTTCGGTTTATGGATAACCACTTATCTTTTATCGCCCCTCTTGGCCAATAACAGGGCAGCCTCACAAGTATGCCAATCCAGCTGAACCCTTAAATGCGGTAACCAGGATAGATGGCTTTTAAACAAACATGACAGGCGTACAGCGGTGACCCAATAAAACAATATGTTTTAGTTTGCTTTATAAGATTGAGATGAATCAGATTAATGAGTGACAAACTCTGGTAGAGAAGCAACTCTCCTCAAATCATATCGAAGCTGTCCTTCTGCTACTTCACTGTTATGTCTGTTAAATATGTCTCTTGCTTTGCTTACATTGATTTTATCTTCTTTTATTTTATCTACTTTATTGTAAAGCGCTTGGTACTTGTATTTGAAAAGTGCTATACAAATACAAATGTTCTTCTTCTTCTTATTATTATTTGTTATAACACGCTCTATGAGGAACAATATATTTATCAGTGCAATAGGCTGGGTCTAACTGTAGATTTGATTTTCACTTTTTAATATGTATCCCTATAAAATCCTGGTACAAAGCAGCAATATGCTCATAGTATACCTCATCACTTTACACAACAAGCATGCATCATACTATTGATCTACTCTCTTTCACTCTACTCATATTTTTCCTTCTCACACATACGCACAGGCATGCACAGGTCCACCTTCCTCTTAAATTCTTGGAAGTGACAACAAACAAATCTGACCTACTTTCTCTGCAGTGACTCTTAAGTGCTTTTCCACAGCTTCTATCCCAGAAATGTAATAACTTCACCTGCAGCAAAATTTCAAGTTTTCAAGCAGCAGCTGTATAATGAGCCACACATCTGCAGGTATAGACTGTTTTTTTTTACAAGCCTATGATTCTTTCTTTGCTATAACAATTGCTACCAAGACAAAATTTAAAATATTAGCATTACATTAGGTTTGTCTCATTTGAGAATCGACATTGATGTAATGTGTTCAGGAGCTAGTCTGAATGCTTCAGTAAGATCACTTACTGTGTTTAACTATAAATCTAATAATTCCAGTAAATGGCATTGCTGATGTGGAACATGAGTTACTCTTGTGCCAAATCCCTTGGTGTGTTTTGAACATGAGATTTATGACTGATTGTGCTTGCCCACACAGTGATTAGTGCACTGAAGACGTGTAAGTTAAGTTTATGAGTAACAAATGCAAAAGTTAATCATAAGTTGCATACTGACATGGCAAAGTTGTGCTATCTCATCTGGACAGTATTGATGGCATACAAATGAAACCAATTTAAAAACATGTATTTCATCAGTTCTATAATGGCTGCATGTTCATCATTAAGTATTTCTAAAGCAAAAGTCCATTTGTCCCCGTCTGTTACCCATCCTCCTACTGACAAAGACCAGACCTGCCTGTAGATGGCAGCATTTCTCAAATTGGAAAGAGAGCCGTGCATCCTGAAAGTTAATAGATATGGGAACGAGAAATGGGTTCATCTTGACAACTTTATTCCTGACCTGCTATACATTTGCCACATTGTTGAAGAGTAAATACATCTTAAATAGTTAAACAGTTGACATTTTCACAAATTCCTTCCACACCCCCCATTCCACAGTTTGCAAGGGAGAAACAAGCCCTTAAGCCCACTGTATCCTTGTGCAAAACTCCCAATGGTCCATATATTTTGTCATGCTTGCCAGCTATTCAGACATGTACACCTGTGGTTTGCTGGCTGAGTATCCCTGCTGCGACATGACATTGATATTCTTATGCAATAGGAATTGACTGCATAGATTTGTGGAATTTGATGGTATTATCACAGATGTACTGTATAAAGATAGACACAGGGAAAGGACAAGCATACTAGGACTGTAAATACATGTTAAGAACACCGCACCCTTTTTCCATGAAAAAGTTAAGCATAAAAATAAAACACAACTGACGGTAGAACCAAAGATCAACCCTAAAAGTACACATTTGAGAATATGGAAAGCTCACATTTCAATGTTGTGTATTCTCTTTTCAACACAAGGCTTTTTCTTGAGTAAGTTAAACAGTTCCTCAGCGCAAATCAAACAATATCCAATAACACATTCACAGTTAATATCCTCCCTCCAAGCCACAAAATTAACTGATTAAGACAACCTGACCACAAATCATCCACACAATAACTACATATTTCTTTAAGCCATGTTACGCAAACTCAAGTTGAAATAAAAAAATATCTTTGTTTCCCTTGAACCTCAGGAGACAGCCGTGAAAGAGTATTTCAAGACATTCAGATGTCTTGATGATGACAGCCTTTCACACAAGAGGTCTGGGATGTCTTTCTGAGATTTGCATCTTATAATATTGCCAAAACCTGCCTGTAGTGTCTGGCACTCAATCTATTATCTTGCATGACCATTTCTCCATCCTGTATAAGCAGAAGACTTTATGCAGGGCAGTGTGCCCGAGTAGTTTGAGTGGGGCAGCCTGGGAGATCAAGGCTAGAACACACTCCTGGTGGAGGGTCCAGGTCAGCTACTCTCTTTTCAAGAGGTGTAATCCTGTTTTATCATGACAAGAGTTGGAGATCAGCGTGTTGGGAGAGGGTAAAAGTTTTGAGACTTCCTCTGCAATTTATCTACTGTGCAAACTCACTGTGCACATACCAAAGATGTAATTTGTAACTGATGGCAAAATGTTGTAAAGCATTAAAGATAATTGATAAGACACATTTCTTGTCACTGACATCACATTTCCCAATGTATTGGACTATCCAAAGAAAAAGAGTTCAAAGGGGTTGACCTTCGTATTACTTTAATGGATATTCACAATTTAGACCATCTGAATTAACTGGTGGACAGAATGTCTTATAGTGGGCCTTGTCAAAAGCATCGTCTCATCATTTTTGTATTTCAGTCGCTTTAGACGAAAAACATTCGCATTCAGACATGCATGCTGTAAAAAAGTCTTTAGTGTTTCGGGGGCTTGGTTTGTCCGTCTTGGGTTAATTTAACATCAAATACTGTACAGTGCAAGTCTAACCTCAACACACTTCTCTACTTCTTCAGTTGCACACAAACATCAACATATCAATCAAACATAACAATGAAACATACAGAACACCAAACATTTGTCCCTGGTAGACTTCGCTGCATACACAAGGTACTAACTAGCTAACAGGTAAGGCAAGATAAACACAGAGCAGTCTTTTTCATTTTGGCAGCAAATGAATGCAGTTAAATCTTGGAGAGCACAAGCTAGTCAATATTGAGAAACAAAGCAGTGCACCCCCTCCCCCCCAAACCAAATATCAATCACCTATTATACATAACAGTTCCAAATATCAATATGGTTCTGACAGGATTAGCACCTAACTGGTAATGGTTCCTTTTATGAGCTGAGGTGGCAATTGTGGAGATAAAGAGAAGCAGTTTGAGGATAGTTTGGTGTGTGGCAAAACTAAAGTACTGTCCGACAGATCGCCCGTACTCTGAGGCAGGACTTGTGCGTTACACTGTGAAATCAACTGGTGACATTCTTACTCTTGGGTTCCAGGACCGTTAGATGAGACCTTCCTGGACCCCAATTCCTGAGCCTTATTATCAGTGAGGAACGATACCTGCACTCTGCAAATGCCTGTAATAATCCCCCTTAAAGTAAATAACAGTTGTACACCGTACAGTTACCTAAATGAAATTGAAGAAAATCAATGGATGTCATTTTTTGTCATTGTTGCGACTGTACAGGAAAGGTGTTTGCCTCACATTCTAAAAGGCAACCATTTCAGCCGTGGCAAATTTCATTTCAAATGTCATGTATTGTACCTCTCCTTCCTGGACCAAAGAAATGGGAGAAAATAAGTAGGTGTGAGAGACTGTTTATTCCCAATCCTTTTGCCTAAATCAGACAGTAAAACAATCCTATTGCACCAGAACCTACACTAGCCATTACTATTATTGTTCCACAAACAGAACCCATTTGGATTCTGGTAAAATTAGTCCATCTATTTTTTTTATTTTCTCCATAGAACACCGTAGAACACCATCAAGCCCCAAAGGACTTCCAACTTAGTTGGACGTGTCGTGAAAAATGTCAACCGCACGTCACCCAAAATAAACATCCTTGCTTGCTTAGTGATCACTTTCAAATCCTCCAATCACAGAAAAAAAGTTCCATAGCAAAACAATTCATCTGTAAAATAAAACAAGGTTTTCATGACTAGGCTAACTGTTAAGCAACATCAAATCTCATGTCAGACTCTGCCCCCTGTATCCAGTATATTGAGGTTACTACACAGCCATTTGAGGGAGGCAACAGGCAGGGTAGGGTGGGCTGGCGTACTTCTATGAGGTGTGTTGGGGTAACTAATGTCCAGTCCGTTCCAGTCCAGTCCAGTCCAATCCAGTTAGTTGTAGTTCCAGGGGGCAGGCAGGGGGAGTGGAATTAGGCTTTCAAGGTGGGAGGGGGCTGGTGACACCCCCTTTAAGACCAGTGTTGAGACTGAAAACAATAAGTTAGCAGGAGCGTGTGGAGCTGCCCAGCGAGACCACACTGGAGTTGACCGGAGTCATTAGTGGTGTTGCTCACAGGCAGGCAAGAACCAAAAGAAGGACCGGACCAGGCTAGTACAGCCAGCCACTTAGGCAAGGGTCCAAATCCTCCTTTCCCTAAAGGTCTATGGTACAGTCAGCTCTGGTGGTTTCCTTGAGAGAGTTTGCTTCGATCATCCTCTTTTTAAAAAGTTAATGTTTCATTATTGAGTTGTTTCATATTTCAAGCTTCAAGTCCATGCTGCCACTATGCGCCGTAGGACCTCTCCTCATCCTGCAACAGTGAGCTGGGGGAGGAAACAGGGGCGAAAGAGAGGATGTTAGTGCCATTTTATTATTTCTGGGAAAAACTGAATTGAACGGTTCCAAATTACTAATTGTGGACTATCTGGTTCAAATTGGCAGTCATATACAAAAATATCATCGCTGTGGTGTGAAAACCTGATATTTCCAAAATGTCAACTTGTCAGGAACTAAAAAAAACAGCCTTGTTTTTGGCTTGACCACCATGCATTTTTGAGTTTTAAAGGGCTTTATATGACCCATGACAACAGTGATATGTATACAAGTTCCAGTATAACAGGCCCAATTTGGATCATTAACCGTGTAGCTGTAAAACATGAAAGAGAAATCTGTCAAAAAATGTCTTACCTGCATCACGATACCACACAGCGACAGCTCATACAGTCCTGACCACTCTCGTCGGGTGGGTTCAGCTTTCTCAGCTTGTGCTGTCTGATCTCCCTCACCAGTGTATAGAAGGCGTCCTCCACTCCCTGTACACACAGAAACACACACACACACATTAGACAAGAATCTGTGCATTCGCAAGGCCTAGTGCTCGGTAGAATACACTCTACGTCACTTTCAACAATGACAGCAAAGCGTCCAGGTGTATTCACCAATCAAACGCTGAGCAACATTACCAAGGCAACCATGATCATTTGAGACACTGTTAATCATGTAATCGTAACGATCATAAAAGTTGTTGCTTAAGTCTACCTAGTCTCTCGAACTCTTGAATTTGAATGACTCACATGCTGTCAATACAATATTGAACGTAAGAGTCTGTTTGTGTGACAGAGTGTTCCAGTGGGAGGTGTGCGGTGACTTGTCCTTGTGAGGCCTTTCAAATAGCTCCATTTTCAAGCCAAGGTAACCTGGCTATGAGTCATTGCCTGCAGCAGAATAAAATGTTCCCAGCACTGCAAAGCTCATCACACCGCGAGGCATTCACTGCTCTTCGTATGTATGTATGTATGTATAGACGTGCGCTTTACACGCATCCACATTCATCACACTTCTGAAAATGTAAAATAACTAGCTAGAACTCATCAAATAACTATCTGGGGGGGGGGAGAGACTCTGGAGCTCTGAGGTCTTCGAGAGAGATGGAGGAATTAGGATACCAACCTCATTCATCATTGAACTTTTGTCAGGTGATTCAAAGTGATTTCAAACACCAAAATAAAAAAAAGTCACATTCCTTATTAATGATGCCTAATACCCCGTTCACACACAGATCCCAGCGTTTACACGAAACATGGGTCATTCCTGCAATTCCTGTTAGAGCCATTCAGGCCACACTACTGTACTGGGTTTATCCCAGGCCGTCGACCATTCAGACCAGACCGCACAAGGCCTGTGTTCGCTGTTGAAACGGTTCTTGTTGTGAACTGGCGTGCAGGCGTTTGTATTAAGCGCCGGTTACGTCTTATACTAACGCGCCTCTGATCTTAACCAATCAGGTTCCCGTCCATTGCGTAACCCGGGTCCCCCCATTCATACTGCAGCCGAGCAGCATCTGACCCAGGTTATTCCCAGGTTGGGAGCAGGGTCATGGACCCCGGGTCTGATAACCCATGTAGACCCATTCACACCAACGCCTGATACGGGTCATTGCCCCTGTGTGAAATGGGGTATTAGAGAGAGAAGGAGAAAGGAAAGGGTGTTCTGCATGAGACCTCTGTGTGTTTATATGGGTGTGCGAGCATTATTCAGTACCTGTCGTGTCTTGGCAGAGGTCTCGATGTAAGGGATGCCGTAGGAGCGGGCCAGTTCCTGGGCTTGCCGTGTGTCCACTGTGCGCGCAGGGAGGTCACATTTGTTACCCACAAGCACCATGGGAACGTCATCAGAGTCCTTAACACGTTTGATCTGTTCTCTACAAGTTGACAGGAACACAAGAAAATAAGAAGTCTGTTAAATGGTGAAATAATTTACCAGTTCAAAGAAATGTACTTCTTAAAATCTAGTCGGGGTAGAGTCTCATCACCTCCAGTTCAAATTTTTATCTGCTAAGTTGTAACTGTTCCCAAATACACCCCAGCATTTAGTCACATTCATAGTCCTCTGCCCTGTCTGGGATCCTCCCTGCTTCATAAACAACAGCAGCTCCTTCACTGGAGAGCCAACCACCCAGGGAGCTCTAGGACCCTGAGGAAGAGCCAGGGCCCACCGGCGCTGGGCTGTGCTGCACTGCTGAAGGAGGGAGGCAGAGAGGAAGGGAGGGGGACAGACATCAGGCAGGCAGCAAACAACATTACCTCATCACTACAGCAGCCAGCGCCAGAAGCCAGCCAGCCAGGGGGACTGACTGAGAGGAGTGGGTCAGATCAATCTATCAGCCCCGTGGCTCCTGTCTCCCTTCATCTCTCCCTCAGCCACAGTCCAGCAGGTTACATTAACTACAGCCCAGCCCAGTACATCTGCAGTCCACACTGCTAATGGGGTTTATGACAACACTCCTGTTGTCTTGGTGCCACAGCAGACATGCTATTCACATTAAACCATGCCTTGTTATATGCTAGTGAGGCAGGTATTTCAAGTCTAATGGGGGATATAGGACTACCTGTAAAAACAGAAAGCAGATATCATCTTATCTCACTCTGTGTACAGTATGACAGTGCTGGTAGGTTCAAATGAAGAGAACAATCAAAAGACAATGCCTGTGTGGAGCCTAGGCCTGACGGTGAGCAGGGTGGTATGTTATATTCCGATGTACCACCGTGTGCCAACATTAGAGGAGCAGTCAGTTCCACAAAGACGGCTCACTCTCTCTTCAAATAACTTGACAACTCTAAGCAGACCACCACCTAATTCAAGCATCTCGCCCAAGATCCATACATGCTGTCATAAGTTGCACAACGATCCATTTCTGATTCAGACTTCCATTTCAGAGTGATGTCATCAGTTGTGTTAAACCTGGCACAAACAAGGCTGGGCTGCAATGGCAGCAGGCCAAATGAATGCACTCGTAATGAACTCAGAACCCTCTTAAAACGAAGCACAGTCAATGTGGTCTCTCTACTTGGCACATGCAAGACTGGCAGTTGGGTATCTAATGTAATGAGAAACGTAAAATGAGAGAAAGAGAGGATATCATCATTTCCATCTGAAATTCTCCCCTCCCTCTCTCCTTCCTTGTCCTTGGGAGTGCTCCCTCTCCCCTCTCCTCTAATTGAGTCAGGATCGATTTCATTGGCAGCGTGCTGTAATCCTCCAGTCGGGGGCTAAGCTTTCTTTAGCCGTGTTAAACGCTACAACATGACATCACCCTACTGCTGCAGAGAGCTGGCGCACACACACACACACACACACACACACACACACACACACACACACACCCCCACACACACACACACACACAC
>OOFE01015789.1:0-10438 GCA_900323365.1 Monocentris japonica
GCAAATTAATTTCCCATCCACGCCTCCAGAGCTTGCTAGCTCGTTCGCTAGCTGCTGTGGCCGCTGCTGCGTGTGTCTACCGAGTCGGAGCCTCATGCATAATGCATCAGGTTTAATTGCAAACCCAGAAACTAATGACTTTGGACTGGTTAACAGCAGGGGAGCCATACATCTCCAGCAAACTGAATGAAAAATCAGCTCGGAGGAGAGAAAAAAAGGAGCCTAGCCCCTAATTGATGAATAATTGAAGCGGCGAGCTACAGGGCATAATTGTGACATTTTGTTTCAATCAATTTCCAAGTGGTGTGGGCGAAAGTGCACTTAAAGGGAAAAGGCAATGACAATGAATGAGAAAGAGATAGGGAGAGTGGTCGGTGATGGAAATGGACATTGGGTCTTCAGTCATTGTAATGACATTTGCTGGGGCAAAAAAGACGGCAGACTCATTGAAACACAAAGTGACTTTTTTCTCTCCGTCTTTCTCCATCTCACTTTGTATCAAACTTATGACACTCTTTCATCCCCAGCCAATGAATTAATATCCTTTCTTTTTTTTATATTATTTCTTTTGCTCATTTTCAATTGCCTTATTTGTTTTTAGTCAGTTTAGAAGTCCTTTTACAGCACAGAAAAAGCTTAGTCTGGCAACCATCTGCTTTAAGCTAAATTCCTTTGCAATCAGCCCAGTTAGTTTGCCATCAGTTAGAGCCTAAGGGCAACATGCCAAGCCCTCAGCCAATGTGGTGGAACTAAACACCACACCAGTCTGTCTTGGGCTCGTTGGCATGGACCGGGCAAAGCCTGGAGGTCAGGCAGACAAAGCGAAGCAGGCAGGGCCAGTGGGGCATGGTGCCATCTGATCTCATGCCTAGGAGGGCAAGAGGCAGGCTGGGGGCATGCTGCTTGCCATAATATGGAGTTTGGGGTCATTTCCAGTATAGATTCCATGAGACAATACTAAACTATACCTTTGCAATGAGCTATTTTAGATAGATGTATCTACTCAAGCAACAGTCCACCCAAAAACAGAAATCTCATATACTATGCCCCTTGATGCCGCTTCAGATATCTCACTCTGTAGGATGAACAGTTCTCTGAATATTTGTTGACAGGAACAGGTCTCACTAGCGAGCATAGACTCAAAATGTGTGATGTCATCAAAAGGCACTGTTGCACTGACAATGATTCACAGTGTTTGAGTTTTTACACCAACATGGGCTTTCATAGTTAATGTACTGAAAACAGTCAATGTCATATTGTCCTCAACGTTGGTCTCCTGTTCATTATTAGCTCAAGGAAATGTTGCTTGACTACATCACATCTTTCCTGCAACTAGCACTTTTGAAGACTTTATTAACATTATTAAGATCATAGGGATAACATTTTCCATGAATTATATGATATATTTTTTCATTTTTCCAGGTGTTTATGTGTACATAGCCTATAAATAGGTCATTGCATTCTGCTGGCCCTGTGCTAATGTGTAAGGGTGAAAGGTGAAGGGATCAGAACATGTCTTCTTCTAGGCAGCAGATGTTGGGTCCTGAAGCAGTGGAGGAGCAGCAGCAGAGTGGGGCCGCCACTAGCTCAGTGGCCCCAGGCCTTGTCTGTCAGTCGGTCTGGTGTCTGGTGTCTCTGCGCACATTCACAAATACGCACACACACACACACACACACACACACACACACACACGCCACCCCCGACACACTTGCACAAATGCAAACACGATCACTTCACCCACTCTGCATTGATGGCACTTCATTAAGATAGCTTTGCCCTCATCCCTTTGTTTTTTTGTGTGGTTGCACAAAACACACACGCACACACTCACAAGCGCACACACACACACACACTATTTCCATATCACTGAGCTGTCCCTTATGATTGCCATATCTAGAGAGCGCCATGTTTTTGTACAAAATATGTATAAAAACCACGCACAGCTTGATTGACGTTTATGGAAATGAGGAGGAAGCGTCCTCAGAGGAGACGCCATACGGACGGGAGCAGCACGCCGACGAGAGGCGTCGACAAAAGGCGCTTGTAAATTCCTGACATGCCTAGCATATGTTAATGAGCCATTCTCCAGCTCTGATATAATTACTGCGAGGGAATATTGCCTTTGGTTGAAATATCTGTCTCGCATGGCACGGCTACCTCATGGGGGTAAAAAAAAAAGTAAAGAATGATAAAGTAGCGGTTGCATAAATTCTCATTTACCACACTCGGAGGTGAGGAGAGTGATGTTGGCAAATTCACTCAGGATGATATATTGGGAAGAAGGCACCTTGGGTTCATTACATACCTCCTTTGTTAAAGTGCGTTCTGCAGTCTCGTATCGTTTGTTAGGAGGTATTTAGTCTGTCTTGTCAATGGGAACACTCACTTAGAGTGTCTGCAGAGGAGCCGCAAGCTTCTTAGGGTGTTATCGCATCTTGGGTCTAGATAGGCAAGTGATATGTTACCAGGAGAAAAATGTATCCAGGAAGCTAGACCCAAACTTGTACTCTAATGGATGTGATATAACTTCATCATATCGCTGTGCATAACTACATATGGCTATTTGGTCCTTTGCTAAATAATGCAATTTGGGATGGTGACGGATGAGGGTCGAAGGTTCTTTTCATCACTTGCTGATGACAGACTTGTTGTCAGTGGCCAATTGCCTGGAAAGTCTAAGGTGAAAACATGTCTTTGTGTGTTTGTAACCTATATGCTGCTTAAGGTCATATTCAGCTGTGTTGCTGTGCTTTGACTGTGGTTTCTTTGATTTTATTTCCTGCTCTCTGTATCATAGAGTCTCCATATCCTTGAGTCTAAATCTAAATGTTGTAGAATTGGTCTTGTTATTTCTGGTTGTCTGCGCCTCCTTGCTGTAATCTCACACTTTTGATTGTTCCTTCCTGTTTTACATGCATTAATGAATCCAGTCCCAGTTTTTTAGTATTACTCTATTACCTCCTACAACACCGTCGCCATTGTAGTTACCATCCCAGACAGCTGTAATACATCTGAAGGCTGTGTCGACTGAAACCAAACACCCTCACAAGAACAGTTTGTACAGATTACTGTATACCAAACACTCGCTCTTGGCATACCTACAAAACATACAATACATGTAAATAATATCAACAAACATAACAGCAAATTATGCCCTAAAACATACACACTAGAACCTAATGTGTTATTTTATTCCTCAATGTGGGAAGTGCTTTTTTGCAAGTTTTTGCAAGTTTTAGATAAAATCAAAATGGTCAAAAATATTTTAAAAACAGAAAAAGATCAAAAAGATGGAGGAATAAATTCCAAAAGTGGACACAAGGCAAGGGCTTCTGTTAAGAGTTGAGTCCTTCATTTTCAGAGGTGCCCCAAATCCATGATTGCAGTCCTCAACTCAGAAAAAATGACATGACTCCTGCTCACCCCGATTTCTACTCTCCCCTCCTCCCCTTGGGCAACAGAATTGCCATTGGTGCTATTAAAATGAGTAACATTGATTGCTGTATTAGGGGCCTTGTTGCTGGAGAGAGAGAAAAACATCCATTCGATAGCAAGCGGTGGGCCAGTGTCATAGCTGGGAGTGTGCACCACTCCAATCAGTGGAATCCATTGTCTCGCATCGCTGCCTATGACAGATCTTGGTATCGAGCCACTGGCAGAGTACCAGGGTATTGTCTGCTTGATGGCTGTACAATCAATTCTGTTGTGTTACTAATGACAGTGGGCACTAGGGGGCAATATGATTCTCTGCTGGCTCCCAAGTGGATGGGGATAGAGATGCACTGATGCACAACACATTGAGTTGTGTCTGATGAATCTAAGAGATAGTACACCTAATAAAAGCAAGAACAATGAGCTGTTATTAGAATTCACACTTAACTGAAATCTAAGCATCAGATCAGAGTGTAATAACAGATGTGCGACTATTAAAACTAACAAGTGTAACCACATATGAGAAAAGATTCCCTCCACTCATTGATGCATATCAAGAGAAAGGAGAGATGGCAGAGACTGTATGAGACAATAACTGTGCTATCTCGTCATCAAAACCAGCACAATTCAATAAAAGATCTTCCTTGTGTAGACTAGAAGGTGGGACAAAATATTCTAGGCAAGCTAGACTTGAAGTTCACCAGGCCATGAAAAGATGCTACAAAACAAAGCCCTCCAGCTGTACCAGTCTAATACCCTAGCTTTTTCCTTTTCCTTTCCAACAATGTAGTATATAAATAACAGTTGAAATACCAGCAAGTAAACTGCAGCAGCTCCTTTGAGGTTATGAGGAAGCGAATGCCATTAGTGAGCAATTTCTCATCAGGGGAGTTTGGAGATGAGAGCTCGGCCGTCGGGCCTGCATGCTCTCTCTGGCAGTTCTGGGTCAGCACCAACCACACTGCGAAAACACCATTACCACCCGGCCGCCGTTAAAGAAATAAGACAAAAACATTGCTGGAACTTCAAAAGAACAAATAAATGTTTGATCTTGAGTATCTTTGAATCTCTTTAAAAGTTTCCTTGGGGTTTGCTAATAACGGGCCATGTAGAAGGATGAAAAAATCTGTGCTTCTGTTTGTTTGGGAGAGAATACGTGTTTATTTGGGGAACAACATGGGAGGGATAATGAAGCCGAAAAAGACATGGATGCTACAGTGTATCTTTTTGATGTTGCTTCAGATATTTCACGCTGTAGGATCCCATGTTGTATTTTATGGTGTTTAGATTGGCTGGCTCATTTTCCCAAAATAGCTCATTGTTGTATGAAATCATGCTGCGTTTGTATTTAACTTTTGATGTTAGTTCTTACACCATAGTTGACTATTCAATTTGAATGTTGAATGCAAGTCCTAGGAATCATATGAACCTGAATATTTCACATTTTCACATAAGCTGTTTTATTTGATTTATAATTCAAAACACTCTGGCGTATGAATTCAGCCTGTCAAACACACAGTGGCTAGCCTGCTGAGTCGACCCTACGAAGTCTTTCACTCCCGGCTCCATTCTACTCCATCATCTATATGACTGACAGCACACAATCTCAAAACCCAGTTTGAAGTCATGTGACTGCCGTTGGAGCATGCCCAGTGTTGTGCAGCAGCAGGCCGGTGGGACACCAGGTAGCAGCATCTGGTCTCCGGGTTTTTCTAGAGCACACGGTGCCTGTGGCGCTGCAGGCTTGGCTGGCCCAACATCTGTCTCTGATGTGCAGGCCGGCTGGATGAGCAGACCCCCGGCCCAACCAACCAATGATTGGACAAATGGGCAACCTTCAGGAACATGCTGATACGTTCAGATACATGCTTAATATCCCTATTATCTGAATCTGACTCTTAACATCCCTGTTATCAGTCTATGCTATCACATGCTGCCATCATTTTTCTTTCCTACATTACAGTCACTTAGCAGACGATTTTATCCAACGTGGCATACAAAGGTACTTGACAGTATGTGGGGATCGAACCCACAACCCTGAGACTGCGAGTCTCATGCTCTACTGACTGTAGAGCATACTAAATGTTTTTTTCCAACTACATCACCCAATTCAGAAACAAAGCAGTTGGCTACAGTGACAAAACTGAAACTAAGACAGTATTAATATATAGATATTGCAAATGCAGATTTTTTCTATGGTATTAAGAAGGTGTTTATGTGATATATCTTCTCAAGCTGTAATGTTCAATCATTCCATACAGTGCTGAAGGTAAGGATGGTTTGGTGTGAATTGATAATTCTATTGCTATAGTCCATATATATAGGCTCATCCATATTATTGAAGCCCCTATTATTTGTCTTCTACTGTCTAGCATGCTTGCTCATGTAAACATGAAAATAGAACATGACATGAATGAATTTCACTCACACACCAATTGAGTGTGGATATAGATATGAAGGCTCTGCATGCATACATACTCAAGAATACATAACGTTACATTGCCTTGGCAGTAGCCCTCAGCTACCATGATTATTTTGAACTCACGTCCCTGTCCAGCTCTACCTAGATACAACCTAGACAGAGGTTTCAGATGTACAGGCTACAGCAGCAAAGGTAGAGACATTTTTTTCAGATTGACAAGATGTTGCTGCAAATCCAGTGGTAGCTGCTGTAACTTCTGCAAACTCCACACAGAAAGAGCTGGGAATCAAACCCAGGTCCTTCTAGCTGTGAAGTGATGGTGCTAGCCACTGGGACGCTGTGCTGCCCGGAGATAATTGGGAGAGTTCACCCTGAGAAAAGGCAACAATTTTCATCAGCAGTTTTAATGGATCTAAAAAGATATTCTGTTATGGAGCATTAGACTTTTGTGTAATGACCACACAGAACACAATATAAAGCATGTTGGATTTACTAAAACAAGCTGACGTGGATGGCCGCAAGAGAAGCTAGCATTACTTTTTACATTGTAGTGACGAATACTTTGTTGTGTCTCGTATATTTTATGTGAATTTGAGTTATTTTTTTCCCCATTACTATATTATTCTAGTACCACTACAAAAAAGCAGAATACAGCAAAAACAGCACTTCACACAGCATAGATCAACAGAAAAGAGCAGCATGATGCACCGTGCCCACTTGCCCCTTTCAATCCAGCCTTGCCGACAACAGATGGCCGTCTCTCCCACAATGCCGCGCGGTCGCAGATGCCAACCAGAAGAGGTGACAAACACTCTGCAGGTGTCTGTCCCTCTGCGTCCGCCGTGTGTGCACGGATGCATGTGTATGTGTGTGTGTGATGGGGTACAAAGAGCACCTTCCTTGCAGGGGGAGGAGAGTGTAATTGATAGCAGAGGACAACCTGCAGGAAGGAAGTGGCATCATATGCCAAGTAAATCGGCTGGCACAGACTGGCACAAGCTGGCAGGGAAACATTCAACAGGACTCAACATTGTACTTTTGTATGTTGAGAGGCAGTGTCTCAGCTAATGCAGAATGTCTGAATACCATGCAACACAATGATAGTTATTGTTTAGGTAGAGCAGTCTCTCATGCTTCCCAAAGCACTGGTCAGCATCAGTCTGTTGTCTTCCAAATGCCTGTGAGTTTCATGTCTGGTATGTTAGAATTACATTTTGTGTGATACGACTATCTCTGATCTAAAAACACCCCTTTTTCATGTGGTTTCACCAGAATCACAGTCCGTTGTACATTTTGTAGCACTTCAAACCAAACAGTGAATATACCCTGCATCTCTTTAGTATATCATGGTGCATTCTAGGTCTTGTTTATGACTTCTACACACGCCGTGCAATCTGTTCCCTTTCCCTATGTGCTGGCCAGGCCAGGTGTGGGGGCTGGCAGGGGCTGGCAGAGTCAGGTGAGCAAGCTGCTAGCCAGGTGCCCTCCAGAGGCAAGCTAGGCTGACCAGATACCAGATGGCAGTGGAGCACCACCAGACAGGCAGGTACACACACACACACACACGCACACATGGGAACGCACACAGGTGAGCACACACACAGTTAATCATGTGCAAGCGCCTTTCTCACACATATACACACACACACACACACACACACACACACACACAGGCTCACTAGAAAGAGAGCATTAGGAAACATCGGACCCTCCAGTGAGTTTTGAAGTGAAATACCTCATGTCTTTTTACTGTACTTCTCTACCTGTGGCAGGGGTACAACTCAGAGCTCACGTAAATGTCGCTCATAAAGTTTAGAGCTGTGCTACATCAGGGTGGATTTTTCTAGCGTTTATGAAACCCCCATTATTGGTGCTTGAATGAAGACATTTGCAACATGAGTTAGGTGGCCTTGGTGGTTTGGAGAGATATGCTGAAGGAAATTATTCTTTTCTTAAAATATGAAGCCATTCATTTACAGTAGGGTACAGTATTTACAACATGCTTCATTGTGTGAAACATGATCATTTATATTTGAATCTTGCAAATTGAATCTATGATTTCTGGTTGGAGCTGCTCAAGCTTTACTTTTTGCAGTGTACATTTACCTCCTTGACTTCCAAAAGTCATCGAGTAAAGTGGCTCAAAAACAACCGTATGTTTAACCACCCACTGGCCAAAAGTCATATGTTTCTACATCATTGAAGAGCTTTCCAAGCAGTTGTATAGGTGTAGTATTACACACTACACAACACCTACCAGTATAGTTCCCCATACCTGGGCTTCATAGTTCCCATGCATCCACACAACCACCATCCACACTTGCAGGAGGCTGCTGTGGATCCAGAGGTAGCTAAAGTATCCACACTTCTACCAGTGATGGCACTATCTCCACCATATCTGACAATGTCTGACAGCTTTCAAAGCCAATACCACAACAATACCATAACAGGTTAACACAAGATCTCAAGATTCCAGGTTTGAACACAGAGTAAATTTCATCTGGCCTCACGGTGGCAGCCACTTACGTAGTTAACCTGACCGTGCCTGAGACCTGAAATAGCTGAAAGCCCGGCTAATACCATCTAGTCCAAACCTGGTTTCAAACATAGTGTATAATATCCAGCCTCCATACAGAAACAATGACAGCCACCTCCTCCACAATAACTGACGGTTCATAAATCACACTCGTGGGCCTGGCCGGGAGAAGACGGATCGGCCATCTGTAAATATTTATTCAGCATCTCTATAATTAAACAGAGCCAATGCATCATGTCAAACAGACGTGTCTGACTACGATGGCTCACACACAGCGCTGAATAATACAGTGTGGAACAGCTTGGTCAAACATTTGTTGTAGATCTGAAAGAGAGACAGACAGAGAGAGAGAGACAGATATAGACAGAGGCAGACGGAGAGGACGTGAGGATGGATAGATGAATCCAAGATGTTACAACAGAAAGAAGGACACTGGAGGCATGAAGGATGGATTGATGAATGCAAGATGTCATTTGAGGCAGAGAGAGTGATAGCGGAAAAGAAATCAACGGATGAACTGATAAATCCAAGATGTTACAGGAGAAAGAGGAGGGGGTGAGAAATAGGGGGAGAAAGATGAGCAACAAGGACAGATGAATCCAAGATGTCAGAGGGAAGAGTAGAGCGAGGGTAATGGAGGAAGTAGTTTCATGATGGTCTGTCAGCAGCTATTTGACCCAGTGCAGCCCAGTGCTGATGGAGTCCCTCTGCTCACTAAAGGAGATGAGGTAGAACCAGGATTCATCTAGCTCATTCCCAGGATATTCCTGTTTGCAGGAATGTTCAAGTTGGATACTCATTGTATACTGTTAAGATTGTGTTCACCTGTCTCAAAGCATCCAAACGTATGTATGTATGTGTATGTATGTTATGTTATTACCCCTCCATCCTCCTTGCATGTGAGCGTGCCTGCTCTGTGTGTCTGCGTCTGTGTGCAGTTTGTTTATTAGTATGCTGATTGTGTCTGGTTTCAAATCCATACGGGAGCTGCCATTTCCGATCGGAGGCATTTCACGCAGATATAGAACAACGTTGCCACCTCCCTTGGTCCCTTGACAGCCAACCCCGGACAATCTTCATCCATCTTCCTTCCCTCTCTCACCAATCATGTTTGTGTGCCTTGGGAGTGCCTAGAAATCCCATGCATATTTCAACAAAATATCCCCGCCAATCTGCATTGCAAAACTCAAAGAAATGTGACATTTTTCAATGAAAAATTGATTTCACAAGCAAACTGTTCACCAATAAATAGCTTTTAATCAAGATGATGGCTTGACATGCCTGTGGCGCTCCTATCATATTTTAGCACTTTTATTAATACATAGCATTGTAATGAATTAATTTTATATTGTCCATAGGGACGACCTCATGAAGTGCTCCACTGTAAATATTTCATTGGCCCCATTCCATACTTTCTTCAACTTTTCCGTATTACTGTGAAAAATTCAGTTGTTCTGACAAACATGACCAAAATAACAAGTAACATAGCACTCCGGAGAAACATGCAGTTATGGGACTTCAGTACTGTACTGCTCTTGCTCATGCATTTCCCTTCAGGGAACAGACAAACAATTGAGGCAAACTCTTAAAAAGGGAAAAGTACTTTCAGAGTCCATGAGAACCTTGAATCTTGAACCTTGGAGGGTGGGGGGGGTGTTAGTCAAAGATTGTGTTCAGATATAGTCAAAATTCAATCAGTGGTGCTGGGGTATCACATGTGACAGTGCATGAATGAACACAAGACAATACTCTATGAAACACATAACAGGTATAATAATTTCAATGATTAGCCCAAACAATGACCACATGCATGGCGGACAACACGTTAACGGTTGCCTTGTTTACTTTTGCAAATGTGTTTACCAAGTCATCCCCAAGTCGTGACATCCCCAAGTCGTGACATCCCCAAGTCATGGCATTTATTCAGCATTACAGCCCTCCATTAAACACATGGCTAATGTAGCAGCACCAACCCAAAGCTGTGTCATTTAGTTCTATCCACAACCTACCTACCTCCCCCCACCTCACTTTGGCTCCTGAAAGCTGC
>OOFE01015790.1:0-12544 GCA_900323365.1 Monocentris japonica
TTTGTTATGTACTGTGTGTGTGTGTGTGTGTGTGTGTGTGTGTGTGTGTGTGTGTGTGTGTGTCAGAGCTACTCTCCTAATCTCCCCCTTCAACATTCCCTCCATATCATTCTTGTACGCACTTAGGTAGGTTATGGGCTCTGCACCTCAACAGCAGCTAAGGATGCTTTTTGCTCATAGACCTCCAAATGAAGTTAAAGGTGATTAATGTTCTCCATTCCTAGAAGATGCACATGCTCTCCCTACTCTCTCCTCTTCTCATCTCAGTCCTCTGCTAATAACATTTTCCTCAGTGTCTCTCTCTATCTCCTATGCTCTGTAATTTGATTGTTCTTTTCCCCCCACTATTGAGTTGCCTATCATACATATGTATAGAAAAGAATACTCATTCCATCTCCGGCTGTGGTTTTTCCCGGCACGGTACAAAACGTTGAACTTGTTCCTAAATGGAGAAAACACGAATATCATGCCGGGTGCCTCAAAGCTGCACTAGGCAACTTGTTAGTGCACATGTCAGCGATGGTGAAAAGGTTCAGTTGAGTGCAGCTTTCTCTGGAGGGAGCGGTCGCTTGCTGCTGTGTACTCCTTTTGTGTGTGCCTTTTGTTAACTGCCTAAATGATACCCAGCAACTTTAATTGACCTTGAACTTTAACTTTTCCGCTGAGCTTTAGTATTTAGCCTTGTGGGTTGAATGACGTTATTCCTGGACTGGTTTGTCTTCTTTAAGGGAAACAACTGAATTTCATTTCAAAAGCTTATTTTTTAAACCTTTCACCTTTTTGTCCTTTGCAGAATTTCTTTAGATTGTACAAGGTAGATTGTGTGAAGGTAAAGCCTTGGTTCTGTGCAGCTCAGTTGGCACTAATAATGTCTATGATTCCTGTAAAGCACAGCCTGAAGCTTTTCATCACTGCTTTCATATTCTCACAGCCGTTCTACTGTGTCATATTTCTGTCACATCAGCTTGTGGTCAGCCCCGCCAATCAGAAGTAATATAACATTAGCGTCAAGCCTATGGGCTGTTGCCCGATTTTGAACCATTAGATTATTTTATCAATTATTATCTGCAATGTAAGATCTAAACAGATCAAATTGATACGTTATGGACAAACTTGTACAATTACAACTGAGGTGATATACCCACAGGTTTGCATTAGTGTGTATTGGGTCTGGCCACAACTGTAGCATTAACCTGCTGTCAAGATCTGGTTTCAAAGACAGGTTGTCCCTACAGTTCAAACTACTGTATACTAAATTATAGGCACACATGGTACTGAGAGGTACCTTGGGTAAAAACATCCACCAAATGCCTCATATCATACTTTATATTATTGTTTTGCCTCAATTATGTGAACAGACCAGTAACTAAATTTATTTGGGGTGAAATTAGTAAGTGGAGACGTACTAATGTTGCTTCCTCCCCTGCTAAAGTGTCGTTGAACAAGCCATTTAGCCATTTAGCTCAGTAACTAACGGTACAAGATTGTGGTGGCACTAAGTAGTGTGTGTGTGTGTGTGTGTGTGTGTGTGTGTGTGCGCGCACCTACCCTCACCACTCCAACAACATCCCTCTGGCAATTGCTGCAAAAGTTACTTCTTAGTCACCGTAACTCGACTGAATAAAGGGCGAGGAGGGAGAAAAGACTGAAGGTGTATTTTTCAAACTGTCAATCTTTCATTGGTTGCAGCAGCCTGATATGACCTTATAGCGAACATCTGCTGTTTTGCAAAAAGTCTATAGCTTATGGATTTCTTGTCAAGAGAAAATATCTGATATTTCTTCTAACAAATCCACACCCTTTCAATGGATTTACTGTCAAGCAACAATATTTGATATTTATGCTAATAGAAAGTCCATCTATTTATTGGTTTCCGTTGGCATTTTATTACTTTCATGCCACAGAAAAAGTAGCCCTCTCTCCATGCTCATCTTTTTTCCATGCTATCGATGTTTGCTAAAGTTGCTGACTCTAAACAGTAGCATTTTCCCCTCAGCAAGGCTGATTCCACACTGACCTCAGACCCCATTGTCATCAAATCATGTTTGGGTGGGACGTACCTGATACGATTGACCTTGAAGGGTTAGGTTGAGGTTCATGGCGTGGTGCCGATGATGAAGATGATAACGATTACGGTGATGGTGCCATCAGCTGGAGTACTGATTTGCCTCACACGTACCAGCAGAGTGTTAGCCTGACAGATGGCTGGATGACACATGCAGCTAGCTGACAGCACTGCTGACAGCACATTCACAGGAAGTCCCCATCTTGCATGTATCTTGCTGCATGTATTCTGATGTTTTTCTGCCATCGGCTGTAGATTATTACACTCTGCCTGCAGCCAAGTCAACTCACACTGCCAATGTGCAAATATAATTCTTCAAGATCATGCAGAGACCCTCTTGTCAGAGCACCAAGGGGAATCAGGCCTGTTCAAAATCCTCATTGGGTCATTGTCACAGGCATAGGTCATTTATCAACATCTTTCTTCTTTTTTTTTTTTTTTACTAATTCATTCCTCCAGCAGTCAATAGACATTCAGTCATTTTCTCCTAGATCAATCCACCTAGAAATCAGCTCTGCGGGCACGGTAATGAATGGCCAACAGAAATAGATGCATTAATTGAATGACTGAATACATTAGGAGATGTATTGAGCGCTGTTGCCTCGACAAATAGCGATATGGAGTTGTTATTGGGCTCAGTGAATGATGAAAGATGAGGAGGGCTTCGGCACAAATCGGTTCCATTGCACTGGATAGGAATTAAGGGAGACAGAAACTGTTCTCGCATGACTAGACAGAGAGCGGGGCCTGGTCTTGTTTTTTTTTTTTTTTTTGAGATTTTGTTTTCATTTGTTTGTTGGTTTGTTTATTTGGAGAAATATTTTAAGCTCCATCCAAATGCATCCTCAGAGGATGCACACGTAACCTTGCACTTCTCGTCATCACACTTCTCCATGACAGCTTCAAGCTTGAAGTCAGTGCGTGCATGTGTGTGTGTGTGTGTGTGTGTGTGTGTGTGTGTGTGCATGTGCGTGTATTTTAGTGCACGTAAATGTGCATACGTATGGATGGGAGGATGGCGGAGACTGATGATTGATGAGACATGAAAGGGAACAAAAGAAGATTTCCAGTCAATCAGCCCTGTGAATAACCACCTAGGCTGTGGATTAAAGGGAGAGAGCTGTCTCAACAAACAAAGGCTCACATCCATTACTTCACATGCAGAGTTGCTTTGCTCTGCAGAATAACACTGACAACAAAATTAAAGTGCATTAACAAAAATAGACAGATTTGTTTTCTGGAATCCAGCAGATGAAATGCAACACATCTAACAACTTGCACACAGACCAAAATAAAAATACTTTTTTAATATTTACACAAGAGATAAAAAAGAAGGCAAAAGAAAGAAGTCAGGCACTGACAACTCTATGAAGGAGTGACTTTAAGGATTATAGATGAAATTTATCATGTATCGATACAAAGAAATGGGACATTAATGGAACAAAGTGGGATACTGTACATTAGGTTTTATCTATAATCTTGCAAGATTGGACTGGATATACATTACTAGATAATTTAGTCTCACTAAGTGATTCTCTACCTCTCTCTCTCCCTCTCTCTCTCGCTCTCTCTCTCTCTCTCTCCTCCAGGTCCAAGGGTTGGAGAAGCAGGTGGACTTCTCAGACCTGGGCCCAGTAGGGTCAGTGATGAAGACCCTCCCATACGGAATAGGTGGAGGTGCAGCGGGGGGAACGACGGGGGGAGTGGTTAAGCCTCCGTACCAAACCCGCATCTTCTCCACCTCCATTGACCAGACACCCATGAAGTCCAAGCCGCCCACCTACAGCTTCTTCAACCCGTATGACTGGGCCCGGAACCAGTCTCTGCTCCTGGACCAGACAGGCTACCGCCCCAAGCGCAAGCCCTCGCTAAAGACAGCCATGAAGACCAAGAAGATCTTCGGCTGGGGAGACTTCTACTTCAACGTCAAGACCATGAAGTTCAGCTTGCTGGTGACAGGGAAGATTGTGGACCACATCAATGGGACATTCACTGTTTACTTCCGCCACAACTCGTCCAGCTTGGGGAACGTGTCGGTCAGCATCGTTCCGCCGACCAAGGTGGTGGAGTTTGGGGTCCTCCAGCAGCAGCAGCTGCACCCCCACACCCAGCAGGACGTGCAGATCCAGCAGACGCACCAGTCCACCATCGACCCCAAAGAGGTAAAGACCTTCAATTGCCGGGTGGAGTACGAGAAAACCAACAGATCCAAGAAGCCCAAGCCCTGCCTGTATGACCCATCTCAGACCTGCTTCACGGAGCACACCCAGTCCCACGCCGCCTGGCTCTGTGCCAAACCCTTCAAAGTTATCTGCATCTTCATCTCTTTCTTCAGCATCGATTACAAGCTGGTTCAAAAAGTGTGTCCGGACTACAACTTCCAAAATGACCACCCTTACTTTGGATAAGTAAGTGAGACTGAGCTGTAAAGAGAAAAAAAAGTGACAATGACAATAATGATGATGATGATGGTAATGACGGTAATGATGAAGATATTGATTATGATGACGAGGAAGGGGACAGTCTTTTTTGCCTCTCTCAGCTGCTGTTGAATTGTGGATTTAAAATGAAGTATACTCAGCATTATGGATGGTTAGGATATGGCTGATCTCTGACTTATTTTCCAACTTTGTATTTGTTAACTTCTATTTTTTTCCCCTGTAAATAGTGTACTCAAACTTGGCACAACTATTGCTTTTAGACATTGGTTCTTCAGTGTTATTACTTTTTTGTCAGTTGGAGAATTCTGTTGAAAAAAGCTGGAATCGGTGTGCCCTTCCGAGTACAAAGAGAGCCTCTGAAATGGCTGTGCTATGCCGTCACTGTATGGCAGAAGTTATGTTATGGTAGACTGACTGTTAATCATCCTCTCAGCTCTACGTTTCAAACCCGGATATAAGAGAGTTATATGTATGAGAAATGCTTTGCTGGATATGCATACAATATACTGTATGAAAAAGCACATTAAAATCTCTTAAACTGTTTGTCTGTCTTTAACTGGGTGATTTTTTTGCACTGCACATACAGTATATGTGCATTTTTGTTCATTCATGTTATCTAATTCAGCAAAGACATTATTATAAATTATGTTACATTACTTTCCAACGAGAATTCATCCATTCCCCCCTTTTCTTACCCAAGATGAACTCTCTGTGTAGATACCTAATTCTTATTTTCTTAAAAATACATTGAATGAATTTCTCATTGAATTTTAAGAACTGCATGAAAAAGCAAATGTGAAACATCCCTAAGAGGACGATACGGTTTGTCTCCTCTTGAGGGAATGGGAATGTAATCCGAAATCCGAAGCACGTATCTGACATCACGGTTCTTAATTCAATATCCCCTGAAATGGAAAAGAAAAATGATTATTGTTTTAGAAGTAACGTGATTGACAGAATATTCTGTTTGAGCACACATTTTGGAGTTGCACCTAAACCTCCAGGTGGCTTCCTCACATTTCACATTTCCCAGCTGTAACGGTGGCGCTCCAGCAACTTGCCACTGTTATAATTGCAACAATAATGATATTTACTCCACCATAACTTTGTTTTACACATACAAAATGATTTTATGGGGACTGTAGGGGGGGAAGCGCCACCCTTGTTAAAACAAACTATTAAACTACCCAGGGTTAAATATGAGGGAAGAGATACCCACTCACCATTTCCTTGGCTGAGTTAAACAAATGGGGTACTGCATAGGTACACTTTCACCCTCCCCTCCTTCCACCCACTGTCTCTTTCCCTGTCTCAGTCTCTCCCTTGCTCGTTCTCAGATTCTCTCTCTTTTCTCTTTCTCTCATACAGAGTCATTTGCTTTTTGTTCTCCATACTTTTGATATGAAGATAATGGTGCTCAGAATTTCATTAGAAAACACACAGTCGATGCTAATTGAATCTTCATCTCACCCTGGCTCGATACCCCATTATGTTGTTGATCAATGACATTTAGATGGAGGTCCAAGGAGGTTCGTGTATCTTCTGCAAGTTGCTGTGGACACTCAGGACACAGAGATTGATGGACTCTCTGCAACCCAGATTCTCTGGAGTTCCCCTCTTTATTACACAGAGTCTCTACTGACGTTTGGTGAAGAAACACCAAACTCTATTGTGGAAGGATCCTTATTTATCCCTGTGTGTGTGTATGTGTATATGTGCTTGTGTGTGTTTGTGTGTGTGTATGTGTGTATATGTGCACATGCACATATGTGTGTGTGTGTGCATGCATGTATGTGTGGGTGTGTTTATGTATGCCTGCTTGTGTTTGTGTGTTTGCCTGAATTTCACTAAAAATATGTATGTAATATATAATTAAAGAAATGATACATCAGTGAATATATTCTAGATCACGATATTTCATGGTGAGCAACATAGCATCACTTGACTCAATGATCATATCATGCAATAAAAATCTAATAGTGAACTACAATAACCTAGATTATAGGGATCTAAAAAGGTGTTAAGACAGAACTGAGTTCTGGGAAGACTAAAATATGTCCACAAATTGTTCTGGAGACCCAACCATTTTCAAATTGTTTTGGAAAAACTAGAATTTCCAGCTATATGCCAGAGGATTCTCCAATTACAAATTGGATTACAAATAAGTTATTTAGCTGGTATTCTTATACACAGCAATTTACAATGAGTGAGCAGGTATGGGTTTGGTGTCTTTCTTAAGGACACTTGGACAGGGGATCAAACCTGCAGCCTCTCGGTTATAGAACAGTCTCTCTAAAACTTCTAACCCTAGCCCACTCTGCCGCCCAGGGATAAAATGCTACACACAGGTTCATTGTTAAATAGGATCATTTCCTTAAACTATGGCATGGCTAAAGCTGTTTATGTTTGCCAGAAGGGTAAAAATCTACATGCTTTGATGTCGCTAAGACACTGTAGGATTTTCATGGGTCCTTGTTGAACTGCTTGTCTGACGTGCTAGTAACGTCTGGGAGTGGCTGTCCGTCGGCAAAAAATGTATTTTGTGGTAACAAAATACAGGTACAGGTACAGGTACTGAGACAACGAAATGCAGTTTGGCATGTAATCAGAAGTGTAAATAGCAGCAAAGTACAGAGTGTGCGTATGTACAGTAGTAGATAAATATGAAATAAACAGTAAGGACTAGATATGAATATGTTGTATGTACAGGATGAACAATAATTACAGTATAAACAGTACAAACAGAATAAACAGGTTACAAAATATATGTGCTGTTGCTAAAAGATGAGAGGTGTTGTCTATATCCATGACTGTCACAGAGAAATAGAATTGTTACAATATTTGCCATGACTCGCACCAGCATGTTATTAAACTAGTTTTCACTTGTTTTTCATAGGGTTCCACAGCAATCCACAAAATCCTTTGAAAATTTGCATCCACAGAAGAAAAGTTAGAAAACAAGCTCCGTCCAATATGCTTCATTTATGACAATTTTTTGAGCCACATTCAGTGGACCCATAAAATCATGTATTTTTGCTGAATATCATAGTCACGCCACTGATCTGAATCATTTTGTCGCACTTGCCTACAACTCCCACAAACCATTTCGGCGGAGCAAGCGTAACCAGCCGATGCCTTCAACTTCATAACAGCCTTTTCCGAGCCTGTCCGCTCCACAGTCCACAGTCCCAGCAGTGGGTTCCCTGGCCGTGCTGCTTCAACTACTCTTCCCCTGATATCTGGAACCATGCTGTCGTTTACATTGAGGCAACTCACACGGGTAAGTATATCACACAGAACAGTTTGTCGTTATTTTGTTGCTAAAGCTGAGTTAGCTGGCTGTTCTGGTCACGGTTAAGCTAGCTAGCTCATTCAGGACTACAACAGTAGAAAATTGATGTTGACCACCTATATTTACATCAGGTGGATGATTGTAACTAACTACAGCATGTAGTTTCAACATTCTGTGTCTATTCCATAACTATTTTGTTCGCATAGTACGTTTAACAGCTTAAAAGCTACTAGCTAGCCGTTAAGCTAGCACGCTAGCTGACAGTCCATGTTGGCAGTTGCAACCAGTCCACGCAATGATGCAACAGCATTGGGTCTGTTTCATCATGTCTACGCTGCAAGAGACACACTGAAGTATGAACGATTCAGATGATGACTGATTGCGTTATTTGCTCATTTATCAGCACTAGCATTGATTTCAGACATATTTGGCATGCAGATATGGTTGGCGAAAGTTAACACTCAATGATCACACTGACAAGAAAATTAGGTGATCCGGACCCTAAAGAACTGTTCGAGTAGTTATATAACACTTGTGGTTGCTTTTTTTTTTGTCCCACTTGGCTAACAGTATCCATTGATCATGACTGCAAGGAAAATCTATTCTCATCCATTTTTAATAATAGTGTATATTTCTTAGGTTACAACAGGGAGAGCCACATGATCTTGGCCTGAATCCCTACGACTGACTTTTTGTTTAGTTATGCTGACATGATTGCTTAAACACTGTTTTTTAATATTAAAAAAATGTATATTTAGAGACTCAAGACACATCAGGAGATTTTCTCTCCACTGGTGCGGTTCTGTGTTTGTGAGAGAGAAAGATTTCAATGACTGTGCTGACACTTCCTGCTGCTGTTGCCCTTTTATCATTACCTCAAACCATGCTGTCTTCAACTTTATTGCTGTTAAAGTCATTATAGCTTACAGGATGCATTAGTTTTGTATTGCGGAGAAGTTGCTCTAACTATTTCAGTTTACTTTTAAATGTAATCTTCAGAATTTCCTTCCCTCTCATTTAAAAGGGGTCCGATTGGTTGAGACACAAAGGCGATGGAGGTGTTGAGAAAAGTTGGAAGAGGACTTTGTGTAGCCTAATTCTGAAGTTTAAATAGTGACCCATTTTGGGGATGGCAAGAATTTCATGTAGTTTCTCTGAAACAACTATGCCGAGTTTGTGCCAAAATCTTGTGGCATGTTTTCAGACCTAGTTTTATAAGTCAGTGTCGTCTTTGAGGTTTCCCATTAGGTTGAGAGATTCACGTGCTTGCATGCTTCTCCAATTTGGTGCCAATTGGTTAAGTGTGCATCGTAATTCAATTTCAGTTTCATATAAGTTAACAAGATGGTGTTCTACACATATTTATATATTTTCATATTCATATATATATTCATATTTTCCAGATGCTTGATTTATATTTTATATTGGATACCTATTGTAAATAGTGTGCTTCGTTTTTTACTGTAAATATTGTTTTTGCTACTGTTGTTTTTTTGCACAATCCCGTGAGCATTGCCACTTTTCATTTCACTGCACATCCTGTATGCGTATGTGACAAATAAAGTTCTTGACTTGACTTGACTTGTTTCAGTTTAAAGACTTGAGATTTTCTCTCCATTGGCGTGGTTCTGTGTTTGTGACAGAGAAAGATTTCAGTGACTGTCCTGCCATTTCCTACTGCTGTTGCCCTCAGTCTCTCAAGAGCACATTTTTGGGATTGTGCTGTAAAGTCAGCTAACTATTGGGAAAATGCAGCTTTGGAGACCTTGGCTTTTAAACAATGGCTCATCTGTTGCCCAGCACAGTCGTATCGCTAAAAAGGCCAGTTGCAGCAGGTATTAGATTCAGAGCAGAGTCAGTGTGCTTGAGTCTGCTTTTATAACTCAAAATATTCAGGTAGCACGTCAATTTACAATTTTATTCTGGGTATCCACTTTTCATAATTTTATGGAGTTTTTTTTTTTTTTTTACCCAAACTGGTCAACTGCACAATTGACAATGAATAAGTGACTGACTTTGTGAAGATTAACAGGATTTTATGCTGTTGAGTCAGTTAATCAAGCTTAATGGATTTTCTTTTTCTACTCATCTAGAAGCTGACAGCTTTGGAAGGTTTAGCAACATAACATACCCTCATGTCAGTTTCTTCAGAATAATTCCTTCCCTAGCTTTGGTTGTGACCCAGTGTTATGTAACAGAGTGATAAGTGCCTACTTATAGGCCTATAACTTATTGCTTATCACTCTGTTCCTATAATAATTCCCCCTCAGTGGTTGCTCAACATTTAACTGAGTTGATATTTTGCATGTTATGGCTTTGAGAGAAGTCAAAGCTCAGTCCAAGTCTTCAACCAATGAGGACAGTAAGGAACAAGCACTCCCCCAGCCTAGACCCACAATGAAGTGAAGTGAACATGGCTAGACTGGACAGCACAGCACAGTACAGTAGAGTACAGCTCCCCAGCCCCTTTTGTGATATTTTGCCAATGTGTATCAGGTTTACGCCTTTGAGACCTTAAAGAGGAACACTACTCCATTTAAGAATTCACAACATTCAAATCGTATCAGTGTGAATGCCCTTCTCCCAAAGCAAGAAACCAAAGAACAAAGATTCTAAGCGGTTATTTATAAGCTATTTATTTCTTACTTTTGAATTTTCTTTTGTATGTGCTTCTAATTTTCAACTCCTTTTTTTTAAAAAAAAAAAAATTTAAATTGCTTTTCTTTTCTGTAAAGCACTAGGCTCTTTTGAATAGGTTCTATGTAAGGACCGTGGATCATGGCTCTTACTGTTGCTACACAACCATTGAAAACCCATTTGAAGCACAGTGTTATTGGGTGTTTTTTTGCGCAAAAAAGAGCCTATTGGTTAGCCTACTACCAGGGAAAAATGTGGGTGGTGCTGCATAAGGTTAGCTTTTTAGATTGGTTATTTCAGAGCAGAGAGGAAAATAGTGGGCAATGGCGAAGAAGCGAGTGCGGCAGTTACAAATGAGGAAGAGCAGAAAGAAAGCTAATAGGGGCGTCCTGGTGGCTCAGTGGTCTAAGGCACATAACCGTGACATCATGGGTTCAAATCCAGCCCGGGACCCATGTCACATGTCATCCCTCCTTCACCTGATCCTACCTGTCTCTCTCCACTGACTGCAAATAAAGGTAAATGCCAAAAAAAAAATCCAAAAAGAAAGAAAGCTAATAGTTCTATCATTTGGACATGGTTCAGGGGGATCAATAACACAACTGTCAGTCTTCCTTGCAGTGTCATTTTTTTTTTTTTTTTTTGAATTTATCAGTAACTACATCCTTGTATATGTTTACCTGTTGCCTTAGGGTGGCTACAGGATGGAGGAAAGCTGGGGGCTGTGAAACTTGGATCTGAAAAAAGCCCGTCAGCTGTTTTTTTATTAGCCATTTAAAATGGAAGTTAAACACACATTAAGATCTTTTTTTTTTTTTTTTTTTTTTACATATCCACATTTTATAGGGTGAGTTTGGCTAACGTAACTGCAGATAAAAATTGATGCAGTGAAAGTAGTTACGATATTTATTTTAAATGTTAACACTCAAGACATATGTAAGATTATTGCTCACATAGTCAGACATACTGACTTTAAAGTTAAAATGTCAACGTTACCTGGGCCTGCTCCTCTACTTGCAGTGACGCTGTTTGGCCTGCAGATGTTGCTGATAACCACTGCATTCACTGGAACTTAGTTGACAGTTTGGTCCCAATGAAATGAATCAAGACAATGGAATATTGATTTTGTGGGAATTTCTCAGCCAAGGCGGGCGAGTCTTGCTAAGGCTGCCTATAAAGCGTTGCGGCAATCCCTGCCGTGATATATACTGTTACCATGATATGAATTTTAGGCCATACCGCCCAGCCCTAGTTGTACCTGTAGGTGGAGGTTAGGAGAAAATAATAATAACCACCACTTTATGACAAAACACTGTTTAACTACCAGAACTATTCTGAGAACAAATATTTAATATTTCTTAATACAGTAATTCCCACAGTGAAACATGTTCGATTTGAGCTTATGTTTTGATTTGATGGGTATGTGCGGTATCAGTATGATTAATGCTTAAAACTTAAAAGTGATATCACAATATTACAGATCAAAACATATTCAGTGTCTCTCTAAACGTCCTTAAATCCACAAGTCAACAATGTACCTCCATGTTGTATCGGTTGTTATTTACTGAAATCACACTTCAGAATAGCTCATTCAAAATCCATATAATTTCAAATAAAATAAATACTTGTCGGTATGGAATGAAAGATTGGTTTTGCGGGGCGTTGCTTTTGTTAGAGAGTAGGGTTGAGGTGTGGAGGAAGAGGTTTATAGTGTTCTTCTCTCCAGCAAACGTCACAAATGACTGGTGTCTTTTGTATCTGACACTCTGAAACCAAACCATCTCCATACAACAGAGGCAACATAAGCTTTCTTAGGGACTCATTTGTCTTCTCTCCTCTTGCTCCATTCAATATATACCAATGTCTCCAAGATTAATCAATATACTCAATATCACCCAGCACTATGCTTGGATTTTTAATTCTGCTTTAACAGATAGTGCACTTGACGGGAAAGAGAGAGCGAGTATGATGTGTGAGAAAGGCCATGAGCCAAGCCTGACCCCCCACAATGTCACAAGTACAGTATGCAGCATGCATCTCAACTGGCTGAGCCACCAGGATGCCCAGCGTGGAGGTGTTTTTTTTTTTTTTGTTGTTTTTTTACAATCC